>JUDQ01000134.1:40352-63958 GCA_000812075.1 Scedosporium aurantiacum
ACCAGCTAAACCAGCTAAACCCACCGAAGTTGGGACGACGTCATCGTGGACACACCAAATACCGTAGTGTGTTCCAATTGTCCCACCTCTGAGCTTCCTAGAAGTTCAACACTCCCGCCTTCGTTAGTGATTTATAAGAGGAACACTGAAGGAGAACACTAATGCCATCGCCACAAAGGTCAACCGCCTGTTGTTTCAAATTGTTCGGGAAAGAGAGGAGATGGAGAGCTTAACTCTTTAAGTCCTTAATCTTCTCTTGCTATGTCCGAGATGCACAGCAAACCGATCAGGGTCAATCTTACAATCCATTGTTGTACCCTTGGAATTGCTGATAAATCAAACCCCAAGTAAATCGGCTGAATTCTGTATCATAAGCTCGATATTTCACGGCGGCATTAGAACCACCTGAATATATATCGCCGGGCCGCAATTGAAACGGCAAGAGACCTCGTGCTTGTTGTATTCTTGATCTTGAGCGATGGTAATTGCAGACCACATCGACTGAGATCAGTCACTCCGAGCCCGACCTTGGGAAACGACTCTCCCTCTGAAGATTGCCAGCCGGTTGCACCGAAACTCGATATAGTTACGTCGTAGTCGCATTGATCCTTTTTGTCATGACCGTGTTGAAGTAATATAAAAACTGATCTGGCAGAGGTATTGTTGCTGGTATCTATACAAAGGGAAGAAGATGAAAAAGGATAGGCGGAGCAAATTGGGGAACAAACTGTGGAACCAAAGAAAAAAACAAGTCTATAACAATCATCGTTATCCATCCCTACTGAAGAAATCAAGAAATCAAGAAACCAAGCGACTTTAGTCGATAGCCCAGAAGATGAGCGAGCAATAATAGAAGAAGAGAGAGTAAAATAAAAGAAAGAGAGAGAGACAGCGAGGAAAGAACACCGATCCCGAGGAACCATCCCGTACCAAGAGTTTCCAGTCAGTCATCAACATCCCAGTCTAGGACATCCTTAAACTCCAATTGTCATGTTAGGCAGCCCCAATATACGACGTCATTATAATCCCAAAGAACTAGGAACCAGTTTTACCTATTGTGGGCAATAGCAATAATAACGGCCATTAACAGAAGAAGAAAATGAAACATGATCGGGCATTAGAAGCCAAAAAAGAAGAAGAAGAAAAAAGAGGAAGAAAGAAAAGGTCAGGCTGACAAATCGCTTGCGCTTGCGTGCCACATCCCAACATCGATAAAATGAAGAAGAGAGAGAGAATAAAAAAGACGGGAAAAATGAGGGAAAGAAAGAGAAGAAGCAAAAAGATCAAAAAGAAAGAACATCAAGGGCCAATTACCGAGCACCTTGACTATAGTCGCTTGAATATCCCATCTCATGATAGCCCTGGGCAGGGATGCTGCCCTCACCACCAACAAAACCTCCGCTGTGGCTGCTGATGTAGCCTGTGTCCTCACCGTCATCGTACTCACTAGCATCGAATGACGATCTTCCTCCCATGTCCTCCTCGACATTGGAGTTGTTGCCCATATCGTTGGGCGCCCAGTTTACTTGTGCTAGGGCAGGGTACTGCGCTAAGATGGCAGCCGGGAGTTCGTACGCGTTGGGATCCATAGGGTAACCGCCCATTGGGTCCGTCATCATCTGGCTCTGCGCCGCCATGTTCTGAGCCATGTTCTGTTGCATGCGTTGCTCTTGCCACTGGCGCTGGCGCTCGAGCGTCTCCTCGTCGAGGAGAGCTTTGATGCACATGCGACCAGCCTCGGATCTGAAGTGACGTCCAAGAGCGTCGGCACGGGCAAATCTGCGCCCGCAACCCCACTGGCTGCCCGATTTCAAGTCTCCTTTGCAGACGAACTTCTTCTCACCCGAGTGCAGGCTCTCGTGTCGTTTGCGGTCGTGCTGGCGGGCAAAGGCCTTGCCACACACAGTGCACACGAACGGGCGCTCGTCGGTATGGGTTCTCAAGTGAGATCGAAGGTTGTAAGCTCGAGTGAATCGCTTGGGGCACAGCGTGCACTGGAAGGTGGCCGGGTGCTTCTGTACCCTCTTGGGACCGCCGCTGTCCTGGGCGCTCTGGTACTCGGGATCCGCAAGCCTCAGCGCCATGACATTATTGGGCACGGCGGAGGTGGACTGGCGTCTCCTACCAGCCACCGTGGTCTGTCGGTCAAGAGGCGAAAGCGAGCGCGAAGTATCCGACCTCGAGTCGGGCACGAGGTTGGGAGAGAGCGTGCCCGGACTGAGCGAGTTCCGGCTCACTATGCCACCAGCTGCGCTGTACGGGTCTGTCACGGCTCGCTTTCGCGCACGCCCTGCGAGGGAAATTATCACAGTCAGTAAGAAAAAAAAAAGAGAGGATACAAGGGAGCTATATGGTCTGGTCGGAGGAAGTAGAGCGTCGAGAATATGACACATACCTCTTGTATCAGGGGGGGTTAGCGAATCGGCATCCATTGTGCTCTTCGGGGGATCGAATGGGGTCCGCGAGGCAGTAGGCGCGTAGTCGATGTTGATGGCGGGCGGCGCAAGCTGTGGAAGGTCACTGGGCTGCTGAAGAGACGGAAAGGCTTCGCCGCCACCGTGGATACTAGGCATGACGGGAGTGTGAAACCCCTGAGGCGGGGCTAAGCCAAAGCTCCCCGGCGAGTGGCCGAGCTCGGGTCCCTGAGAGGGGAGGATGCGGGGTGAGATGGCCGGGCTGTGGGACGGGCTACGTCCATGAAGGTTAGGGCTGTGTTGGGGGTCGGAAAGGGAGAAAGTGCCGATTCCGAGCACTTCTTGATAGAGACCGGCATCCTGCGGTCGCTGCATGGGGGAGTGTCCGCCATCGACAGGGTCGAAAGTGTCGTGGCTCACAAGGCTAGGAGAGGGGGCGACGCTAGAAACATCCGAATACTCAGAAGGGGATCGCCTATGGGTTTGAAACTGGGGCTGGCTGGTCCACTCGTTCAATTGATTCGGTAGGAGCGCGGCTTCCGGCCCTAGCGAAGCATTCCTGGAGTGGTTCGAGGGAGGCGAGGAGAAGTGCTGGTGATGGCTAAAGGCGGGGGAACCCTGTGGCTCGGGCTTGAGGAGATGGGGAGGGGTCGGAGAGTGGTTGATCTGTGGGGAGCTCATGTTGTTGATGTCGGAGGGGTTCAAAGTCGACGGCTCAAAGAGAGGTTGGTCGTACTGGTCGGCTTGTTGGGCTGATGCCGGGAAGAGCGAAAAGTCGGCGGCGTCGCTGAAGTTTGAAGGAGCCAGATAAGGCGATGATTGTGCTTGGCCGGTGAAGGCCAAGTTTCCGTCGGTGGGAGGAGGGGCAAAGGTCTGGGTAGGGTCGAAGGAGGTTTGCTGATGGCCTGGAGTTAGGAAGCCGGAGTTGGTATTGTAAGAATAGTCGGCAGACGAAGTCGCTTGGTGCTGGAGCTGGAGCTGCGACTGCTGGGGAAAGTTGGACTGATCCAAGTCGAGGCCGAGTCCAATCGGAGGGTAGACGGTCGGAGCTAGCGACGGCGATTGATTTATAGGAAGCTGATGGCCGGCCGATGGAGACCGGCCGCGCTGGCCTTGTTGATCCATGCCTTTGGGAAAGTTGCGTGTTTCTGTTCTTAGAAGTCGAGGCGTACTGGCACTCTGCCTTCCGATGCTTGGGAGATGGGCGCACGAAGGTTTGAAGCGTGGCTATGTTTTTTTTGGATTCTGGGGGTGGAAGGTGCGAAGGAGGGGGGGCTGTGCAAGATACTTGTATCCGTTGCAACTAACCCACCACCGGCGGTAATATTCAGGCACTTTGGCCCTACAAGGTAAGGTAATAAATTGATGGACAGTCCTAGAGGCACGAAGTAGATCTACCTCGACTCCGGAGCCCTACAACTGCACAAGCAGCAAGCTGTTGGACGACCACGCACAACGCAGAGTTGGCGACCGAGGTGGTTGAACCTTTTCTTGGTACTTATTTTTTTTTTCTTCTGCTTGTTAAAGCGCGCGATAACCACGCGACGCCAAGAGTAAGCAAATATTCGCGGGGACGTCCAAAGACTATAAAGGGACAAATGTGGTGATATTGTTGCTCGAATTAGACTCGACGCGGTCGCCGAAGACACGACATCGCAGTGGTCAAAGGGAAGAGAGTGAGAAGGAGATTGGGGAGAAGCTGGGGCGGAAACAGCTTGAGATGTTGGGGGTGAGGATTGGATGGTGTGAAAGGGTGCGAAAGGTGCGAAAGGGATTCTGACTCTTGGGAGAAGCACTTCAGACAATTCAGCAAGGACGGACAGAACAGAGCATTCGAAGGTAAGTCCACTCTTAGAGCGTTAATCCCCTCTGGCTTTGTGGCTTTGGGTGAATGCTTGGGATTGGACAGACTTCAATGACACTTTCGGACGGGTCAAGTTCCTTTCCATTCTCCACTGCGAAGTACTTTGTGCACAGAGAACCACTTTGAATTGAAAGTGCTAGTACTGGTACTTGGAAGTCACAGACATCAAGTGATTGAGCAATTCAAACCTACACTAATGACAAACAAACAACCTTCACCGTACCTAGTGCTTCGTACATATACAACTCCTGACAGGATTCTGAGGGTCTCGACCAATCTAATGTCTCTGCTGGATCGCCGGTGGGCTGTGCAGCCCGATCGCCTTATCAGGGTTGACGAGGAGGGATAGGTACTTCGTACAAGTAAAATTAAAGAGTGTACGAAGGACGCTGCATCGTACAACGGGCTTAGTGTTCCTGTTAATAGAATCCTTCTATCAATTCTTCTCCACTCACTTTCTCCCCTAGCTAGAAGAAGGCCTGGCCAAGTCGCCAAGCGGAAGAGCAGACTTGTCAAGGCACAAGCATGCATGACGAAATGCTCATGTTTCTGGGAAGAAGGTGGTCCAAAAATAAACATCGACGGCTGGCATCACGACAACCGACATGAAGATACGATGGGACAGCAGTGAGGGATCAGGATGCGTTTCTGGATCCTCGAGGCCCACAGTTTGGATGTGGGTTTTTAGCCCTTGGGGTTCGAGAGAGATCCCGAGCTGGACTGGACCTCGTGAAAGAGGATGTACTCGACACTCCTTCCATTGTCAAGGCTCCGACTCCTCTGGCTCTGCAACGTCGTAGCAAGCTTGTCTGTCCAATGTACTCGGTATTGTCCCATCGGTTCGTCCTCTCCATGCACTGTTACGTAACCAAACGGTCTCGGAAACCGTCCAGTGACAGTGGCGAGTGTGATCGATCTCCCAGATGTAGCCTGAGCCGTTAAGCGCCGGGTCCATTTCGCCAACTCTTTCGTGGCACGCACATGATTTGGAAGTGCCTGCCTAGGCTAGATTAACCGTGCTTCTCAAGTGGAAAAAGGGATGACGGGATGGAATCTGATACTGAGAAGGGGTGTACCGTCCATGGTGTTGTCCAGGATCAGGCCGACAGAGTCCTCGCTTGGAACAACCCTCCACTACCTCAGACCGCCCAATTGATCGGTAAGAATTGCTTTGTTATGAGGGAGAAAGATTGATCAATTAATCTATTGTCCCAGAATAGGCAGCTCAGCGTCCAAACTTTTCGCTTTAGCTGCTACCCATACTGAGACAATCAACAGTAGACTGCATTTTTGATCCCATCACATCATGCCGCCGCCGCATGAAGAGGGATCAGGTCTGGGACAGGACGCGGGAAAGGAATCCCAAGATCCAGTTCCTTGCTAAAGTTTCAAATACCAAGAGCGGATTATACCAGAAAATCCGAAGACGGAAGACGAGAACTTCAAACCTGCCAAATTTCAATTTTCATTGAGACAGTCAAGGAGCCTGGTTGATTACTTGTACGAAGTACAAAGTAGTGCAAACCGACATGGAGTTACCCTTCCCATTTTGAGGGTCCATTTGATGGATCAGAGTCCCTTACAATGAAGCCAAGTTTACAGAGGAACAGTTCTGAATCAATATTGATATTTTTGTTCCCTTCGTGTTGGGTGTTTGTAATGTTGGACCATGGCTTCTTGTCCTCCTGAAATTTAGCCATTTGACAAATTTTGCAGCTCCTCTGTAGCACTTCGCGCTTGGGATTGAAGAAGGCCGTTCTGCAACGACCAGGAAAAGGCACTCGATGATGTCTAGACTGGGACAGGATTATTCTCAAGGTGACGAGCTAACCGCCGCCAATAGATATTGGGATCCTTATTGGGTAATCTCGATGCCACTCCCAAAGCTGACGAGCTCCTACTTCATAGATGTCAAACTATCTTTAGACTTTGAAGAAAGACCGGAGATGCGATGCTCTAGTTGATTAGCTAGCATCCGTGCTGGAATTGATGCGCATCTCCAAGAAGTTGATTGCAAGTGCATCCAGGGCTGGTAAGATGTGAAAAGTGATCCCCATTACTTCGGACTTGCACGAGTAAGACGCGATCGGGAGTGAACTTTAGCCTGTGAATCCCCTTGCGCGTCATCAACGGGGACAATATTTCGGCAATTACCGAGTTGAGTAAAAATCAATGGTGATTGCTTCTGAGAGAAGAGGAGGGAGGGTTTGAATCAAATCACGCTTTGATCCCTACATTTGGAAATGACAGGGGGGAAAAGACGATGATGATGATGTAGGGAAGGGGGAAAGAGAAAAGGAAAGAAGAAGAAAAAGAAAAAGAAAAATGAAGAAAAAAAAATATTGTGAACCCAGAGCGACTTGAACGCTCAACCTTCTGGACACTCCGCGGGAGATTAGACACTCCAACTTCTGCTGGAATCAGACGCGCTACCGTTGCGCCATGGGTCCTTTTCCTGTTGAAAGCGGAGGCCAATAGTGCAACTTAGTACTGGCAACGAACAGTGAGGCTAGCAACCAATGCCAGATGCTACACTGCAGCATCGGACTCTGGCGGTCTGGCACTAATAGTCACTCTCGTGTCCTCCTCACCCAGGACCGCATCGATGATGCCTTGGCGCAGGCCAATCATCGAAGTGCTCTTTACGAAGTAAACAATGATCCCACGAAGGCTTACACATTGATGCATCCATGATGCATCTGCTCTATGGCATGAGTAGATTATTTCGGGATTCCGATTCCTCGTCACTCAGAGTAAAGCCGCGAATATCGAGGCTGTGCATCCTGGCAACTGTTCCAAGTCGAGCATTGGTACGAGGTTTGGGTCACTGTCAAGTTAATCTCGGGACCAGCCCTATCTTACACTATGCCCGAATAGGCTTCCTAACTCGGTCAAATCAGAGCCTCATCAAGCGCACAAGTCTGCTGTGCCGACATATCTGCTTCGTACGGTTAACATATGCGGCACAGCCACCTTTGCCTGCGTGGAAACACAAATGGAAAAGTCGGCCAAGAATTCCAACCACTTTAGGTTGTTTCGTCTTGCACGTTTCTGTGGGCTCCGGAGTGCTTCACGAAGTACTTCATAGGAAGTAGTGTACTTCAGACAAGTACATGTACCTCGGTACCTGAGAAGTGAGGATGGATGCGATGCCATCATTCATGGTTCATGGGACTCTTTCTAAATTTAGACTCAAGTGTTGGTCTTGCATGATGTTTCATCTTGTTCACAGCCTCCTTCACCTTACGACGAACTCTGTTATACCCCACCAGTCCACGACCACGTAGCACCCGGGAGCGGCCCCTTAACAGGGCTGGATTTGAATTTGGGGAGTCCACAAAGTACACTACTACAAAGAGGAAGCAAACAATGACGAAGCATCAAATGTTCAACTGGTGAAGTATTCGTACTTCGTACTTCGGAGGTAAGCCTGGCGCGCCACCGAGCAAAGCCACAACTTCCCCAGATGCACCTGTCATCCCCGATGCCACTTCGGGTATTTCACCCGCCATCCTCTCCTAAACTTTAGCACGAAGGAGGCGAATAAGCTCTGCTGTGCTGCTTATCAGCTTTCTTACAAACCAAGTCTATTCATAGGCTTCGGGGATGGTTCTTTTCCTTGGGTGGCCACGATAGAAAGATCGTATTCCATGACTGCACCACCCTATCTAAATAAAGTGTCGGATCTTCCATTGCCGAGCGCTTCGCGGGTCTTCTACCTCTCACATCTGAAATGCAGTGATTTTTTATTTCTCTAATTCGTGCGATTTTTATATCGAATGTAGTGTTCGGGGAATATTGACTCAAATGGCGACACCGCCTCGGTCGGCATCCCGCGCCGTTTGTGTTCTATTGTACATGTCCATGTTGAAACGGACCGTCTAACTTTTGAAGAATATCTATGGAGTGGAATAGAGAGACCAACCTCGTGAGAGGGGAGAGTGAGTATGTGAGACAAGAAAGATGAAAATGCGACAAGTCCGAGAAAACAAACACCACGCCATGCACCGTCCATCCAACCCGACGAATCTATGAACCTCTGATCTAGTTTTTAGAACCTTTTTCTGTATCTCTATTTCTCGGGACAAAACAAAAAGAAAACCAATGGTATAATGACTTCGTTATAACGCCGATATAAAGCAATCGAAGGGGAAGAATGAAGAAACAATACCGCCCTTGTCGTTGGTCATCCAGACGGGGCGGGCCCAACTGGGCAATGAATTTTGGTGGAAAAAAAATTGGAGAAGGAAAGAAAAATCCGGAATGATTTTTTGTCTTTGTAAATCCAGTTGGAGGCTTGTGTTGAATCGTTCTTCGCAGATTAATGGGCTGCGGCACCCTTTGCTCCCTTATGGGGTGTGTGGAGATCTTCGATGACTTCAGACCTCTCGAATCCCTGAGGCCGAAGCACAGCGTTGGGGATCCTGGGATCCGCATCATTGGCATCGGGCTCGAATGGGTTCGGGTCGGTCTGTTGGTCGAGGTTGGCGAGAGTATGGTTCACGCCACGATGTCCGGCTTCTATAGGCAAGAACGAGAGGTATGCATTAGTACTATTCCTCACAATGTGGGAGCTAAACAGAAACACAAAACCAGGCAGGATAAGTCAACTTACCATCAGCACGGATATAACGTGTCAACCAAAGCATCGTTCGCCTATCTTCGGGAATGTTCCAGTACTCGACGGCGATGTCAGGAATGGGGAACTTTGGATCAGACCAGCCCTCGATCTGGCCGGTGGCAATCTCGCGCTCCAGTCTCGTGTACGTGTGGATGGCCTCCTCTTCGACGTAGCCGACAAAGCGGTGGAAGAAGCTTGGCGAGATCCAACGAGCAATGAAGCAAATGTTGAAGAAGACGCCCTGAGCGCCGATGAAGATCAGCCTCAGCAACCAGCCGGGCTCGGCCAGGTTCATCCACGTGAGGAGGTGCATTCTTTCGTTGGTGGCCTCCTCGAGGAGGGTCTTGATCCAGCCTTGGTCACGCTGTCCTCGTCGGAGGGAGCGAAGATGTCGGTGAACGGCTGCGACCATTCCGGGGACAGCTGCTATGCTTTCGAGGAAAAGAATACGAGTATTCTATTTGGGGAAAATCTTGAGTTAGTCTTTTTGGACTGATTATCGTGGACATCATGGGTTAATACTATACGTACGTATTGTGCCGTCGTCAGTGGCTTCTTGTCCGTTACGCCAGTAGTAAAGTCGACCATTTTCCTCGCTCCCCTCACGAGCTTCCATGCTAGAGAATCTGCAAGAGTCTCCGGCTCTCGGTGTCCCACCTCGACGCCGAGAAGTTCGTTGTCCGTATAAACTGGACCGGGGAAAATGGGCTTCGTTATACGGACGGACGCTAGATCCTTCTTGGGGACCTTGTCCTTGACTATGGAGAAGAGGCCAAAATTCCTGGTCTGGCTGCTGGGGAAATCATGGGGGGTTCCGAGAAGCGGTCGGCTTGCTAGTAGGAGGGGGGCCGGGCTCACGGCGACGGACTTGGCGATTTGGCCGATTTGCCTAGCAGAGCATAGGCGAGCATTAGCTCGTGTGGCCAGCATGGTGAAAAAGAGATTGAAGGTATTGTTGACTGATATTCGGGACGGTTGGATTAAGAAAAGAGTTCTGGGTCTGGCCAGGGCAGACTGAATTGGGAGGATAGGATGGCCTTTAAGTGTTGCTTGGAAGCTGGGATGGGTGTAAGTGAGATTGTGACGATGACAAGGTCATGTATAATATGTAAGATGGGGCTGAGTCCCTGTCAAGATGTTGGTGAGAGTTTATGATACTGGTTCGTATCAGGGTTGATGTACGAATATCGATATTACACAGCTACAGGGTCTGACTCCTTGCAAGTTCGGGCTCGTTTATATATTGAGCGAAAAGTATCTAGGGATGGGAGTCGGCGACCATGAGCGGCCGTAAATTTGGCTATCGGCGTTTACATTTCCACCAAAGGCATGGATACTTCCATGGTTCGTTGCTCGTATCGCTCCAAGTGTAAATCTTGATGAAGTTCCAAGGCTGTGTGGAGCCTGGTGCTGGTGCTGGACCTTCGCATTGGCCCTGTTCGGGAAGTTTCGGAAGGCGGATTTGCTCGAAGCAGAATCAATTTTCTCAGCTGACCAAAATTTCAGAGTCCTCCCAGGTTCGCCTTTTTGCCTCACAATACTCGAGCAAACATGCTCACTGCGAATCTATCATCCGATGCATTTTCATCCCTAATTAGTCATTTTACGGGGCTTGACCGACGTAGAGTTGTATTTTGTTTTTGCTCGCCAATATTTTTGCTCCCTCACAACATTGGGTGGAGATTTTTCATTCATGGGTCCCTGGCTTGCCCTTCGCAATCCTCGCATCCCCTATTTGGTTAATATTATTATAAGTCCGCGGGGCAGCTTGACCCCAGAGCCCCATCATTTTGGGAGCAAAGGGACACACCGTTTGACCGGGAAGGGGAAAAAATAAGAAGAAAGTTGGGTTATGGGGGGAGTTGAGATTGCCATCCAGCAATGAAAAGATTGATATTCTCGATGACGTCTGAGTCCCTTGATGGCCTTGTACTTCATCTGAGAAACGGCGGAGGGTAGCGGAGGGGTACCTGACGTCAGTGTCCTTCTCCGGTTCTTCTCGGGGGGCGCTGGACCCACTTCTCCGGGGTCCGCCACGTTTTTGTTCCGTGACTCACTAAAAAAAAAAAGAAAAAAGGAGAAAAAAAAACCAAGAGAAGGATCGACAGGAAGGAAAAAGGCGACACTATCTCAAATTCGTTCCCGCGGAGCCTATCGATATCTTCTTAGGGGCATCCGCCGGAGCGGTCTTGTCCGGGAGTCGGCGAGGTCGGCCAAACTCATGTTTCCGTGCCCAAAACCTCCATAACCTGACCCCTTCGACAAACCCTGCCTCTCCACTCTTCAGGTCTGTGTCTCTGTATCTCTCCATCACACGTCTTCCGGACAGAACCGTTAAGCAAGACATTCATCAGTGTTTGGAAAACCTCGAAGGGCCCACTCCTGAGTAAATCAGTGATCTGATCGATGAGATCGACAATCCGAGATGCCGTCCCTTATCTGTATCTAAACTAGGTTCGACGGCGTAAAGGTTTTGCGTCCAAGCTTAAGGGCCGAGCTCCGTTAGAGTAATGCATGCTATACACGCACAAACGGACAGTCCGTTTCTTCGAATAGCGTTCCGCGGAGAATGTTCGTCGTTACCTTGCTCGTGGCCTGATCGCAGTTTCTTCGATCTACTTCATAGTAGTTCCTAAGGAATAGATAGTCGCGGTCTGTGTTTTTTTGATGGCGGCAGGGGGAGATGCATCGAACCCAACACCAACCCGAGCGCAGATGGCATCTATGACCCTGGATTTGAGGTTACTCGGCAGTGGCTTGCACGTCAAAGTAAACCAAGCCTAGAATCGGGATATTATCTTGCATGGCCTCGCTTGGGCAAGCATCCACTCATTCCTCTTTTGGACGCTACTCTGTACTTCATACGTACAAGTAGTATGCTAAGTCCGAAGTACTCTCCATTGGATCGGACTGTCGCCCGAGAGCCGAACAGGTACGGACAAGGACGGAGAAGGGAGAATGGAGCTTTGGGGCCTCTCCCGTTCGTAAACTTAGCGTGGGGCATCAGACTAAGGTCAGTGCTCGGGGCTAGTTCTAGTGGACCCACTGTCACGATTGTGTCTCGATCAACGTCAATTGGTACGCTCGCCTCACCTGTCACTACCGAAGGATCACAGCTCGAGTCCTGACATGAGCCTTGCCTAGTATTGTCGGATCTGATCCATTCCCAAGCGAAGTAGTGTCAACCTTTCGTCGTCCTCGGTGACAAGGAATCATCGGTGTGTCAAGACTGCTTGCACTCGATACCTCGATGTGCCAATCAATATGCGCAGGATTGGCCTTGCTATGATAAGAGATAATATATGGTACAGGGACGGGTCGTGAAATGCCTCCGACTGGTCTGGCGGCACAGCAACTGAACCAACAATTATTTTCTGGCCGAGGTCGCTTTCTTTCCCGATCTTGCATTTCATTTGCCGTGTCATGGAACTTTTACCTCTGTCCGTGGTTATATGAAACTCCTGCATGCAGAAAGTCGAGTCATCCTTTGGTCCTTGTGTAACGATAGACCCAAAATTCTCGAGGATTCCATCCAGAAATCAAACGGGAATCGAATCGTCAGGCCCAGCACGACAGACTCCCCCTTTCCTGGAAAGGCCTACAAGTAATACTCCCTACCTCGAATCATGTCGAGCGTGGCTTGCTGAGAGGTGCCCACCCCTTAAGGTAATTGGGCACCTCTCAAGGTAATTGCTGAAGAGCCCCTGAGAACATGGAAAGTATGGAGAGTATTCCGTTGCTGCGATTCCTGGTTCGTACTTATCCCCCCAGCTTCTAGTTTAGGAGGAGATAAAATCATTTGATCGCTAGATCTAGGACCAAAGGGAGGAGTGGTGCAAATTGTGTTATTTTTCCCGTCGTCTCGCCTCGCGGATGTATTTGGCACCACCCGCCTACGATCATCCAGGCCGCTCCGTCCGTGCCCTCATCGATCGCGAACCAACAGGAACACTCCCAGTGCGACGCCTGTGCATGATTGCCATGTATTGTTTGAGTGAGAAACTGCGGGGGCGGAGTCCACTAATAATTGAATAATGGTATGGGATGCAGGAGGGAGAAAGAAACGCGCGAGGTGTACGCTTGCTTTTTGTTAATGGCTTGACCTCGAGGAGAGAAATCTACCAGGCTGGGGAAGGGGGTCAAGGTCTTTAAGGCCTGCATGTCCTCACATCCCGGATGTGCGATCGATCGGCTTGTTTCCCACCTCCTTCAGCTCTTACTCCGTATGTCGCCCTCGGTCGAACTCATCTCTTCCTTGATATTTCGCCGGCGAATCGCAGACCTGGATAAACTTGGTCGACGTCCCTATTGGATCGCGACATGGCAGGGGAAACGAATGGCCCAACATTGCTGGCAGCTAGTTGGGTTCTCGCCATCGTATCGTTTCTTCTATTAGCTCTCCGGTTCTATTGCAAACTCAGCCGCGGACGGCCCCTTTGGTGGGATGACTATACCTTGTCGGTTTCTTGGGTATGCACATTCTATCAATGCATCTTCCCTAATGTTCTTGTCAAATTATAACGGCAGCGGAATGCAATATTCCTTCAAGCTAGAGAAGTGCGCGCGCAACTCTTTCGACCACGTGCTGACTTTATCCCGGGCTTGTAGATATGCCTCTTCGGGACGGCCATCGCGGCTAGTCTTTCCGTGCATTACGGTCTCGGCAGACGCACCGCAGAACTAATCCAAACCGGACCCGAAAACCTCACGAAGATCAGCAAACTCAGTATCCCCGGCAGTTTACTCGTTGTCCTCGCTACGGTATGGAGCAAGACCTCGTTTGCCATCACCGTGATGAGAATCTGTGATGGGCGGAAGCGAGCGTTCCTCTGGTTCGCCATCATATCCATGAATGTGCTCATGATTACGACTGGGATCTTGCTCGTCGTTGTATGCGCTCCGCTGGAAATGATGGTTATGGCTGCTGGCGGGCCGCAGAAGAAGTGCTTGCCGCCGAAGGTTAATATCATCTTTGGAACAATAGCTTCCGGTGAGTCTGGATGTCTTTTTACTAGTTCTGAGCGTTGCAGTCGTGATATTGAACTGTGCACTGCACTTGGACTTACACACCGTCGACATAGCATACTCTGGGGTAATGGATGTTCTCTTGGCAATCCTTCCGTGGCACCTCGTATGGCGCTTGCAAATGAAAATCGGCGAGAAGATTGGGGTAGCTTTCGCGATGAGTATGGGTGTCTTGTGAGTGGTGGTCGGGTCGCGATTCGTTGAGATGAGCGGGAAAGGTTGCTAACCCTCAACTAGTGCTGGTGCTACCGCATTCATCAAATGCACTTACATTCGGAAATTAGGTAGCGGTGATATTTCCTGTACGGAGTCCTTTATCCCTTCCTCTACCCACGATTCTAGCACAACTAGCAACGGCATCGTGCTGACCCGATACCTTTCTAGTCGAGATTTCTTACCTTATGATATGGGGAGCCGCGGAGGCTGCGGTGACCATAGTCGCTGCTTCGATTCCCATTCTACGAGTGCTAATCCGCGATGCGACGACTCAATACTACTACGGATCAAGAACCCATACCCAAAAAGGCGTACGCCCCGAGGACGAAAGCGGGATCCTTGGCCTGGACCTGCGAGGGGAGCAATCCATCGCCATTCATTCGTCCTCCTCGGCGCACCCATCAAGTCGCCGCGAACTGGAGAATGACAGCATTGCATCCTCCGACGACGATAAGACGACGCAACCGAACATTCATGGGGGTGGCATCGTACGGACGACTCATGTCACGGTTGAGACTAAGACGATAGGGACCGAGGGTACCTCCGGTTATGAGCTTGACAATTTACGCGGGTGAGAGAGCTGTACGATGCTGTTTACGAAGTTGGGCGTAGATTTTGAGTGTTATTTATTTGTTTAGAAAATTGAGTGTTATCTATCCCATTTCGGGGAAGGTACTCTTCAACTTGCATGTGAAATGCTCACTCACCCTGCTGCCTGGGCCTTTCCGCGGCGAGCAGGATTCTATGTCAGAAAGCGTTGCGGCCTGTTCAAGGATTGTGAATTTCGACGATTGGATAACGAGGGGGCTGATTCTATGTTCTCATTGATCGATAGGATTGGCCTGCACCAAACTAATTTGTAGAGTAGTGAGTGATTCCATCTTGGCAATTCGAGGAGTAGGCTACTATCCATCCATCGAGATTTCAATGTTGACTTGTCCAGTCTCTGCCATGCAGCGCGGACGACGACGGGGTACTGTTACTCTCGGGTATTACTTGCATAACCAGTGACCAAGTGACCAAGGACTCTCCATGTCCGATTCTCGTGGAAACTCCACTGAGCCTACTTCGCCGTGTGGGGTCTCTTCCTCCCACACCAAATTGACAATTGATCCACGCCCTTCAAGTTCAAATTTTGATTGTTCAGTGTTCTATTGTTGAACCCTCGTCAACAATGTGAACACTCAGGTTATTATGTGATACATCCTGTACGAACATTGAAGTACTGTCCTTCAGTGTTATAACACTATAATACTTCGTAGTGTAGTTGCCAATTTGGCCTCATCACATGTGGTCTTGGTATCTAAGAGTGGTCTCTCCTTCCGATCGTGTTTAAGACACACCCAGGTACCTGAGATTGCTGGAAGGCTCCTGGCAGCTCTTGATCAAGTATGGATGGAATGCGAACAGGTGAGTTGCTTTGGAAGACTCGTGCATGACTAAAACACGGAAAGGACCCTCCGCCTTCCAGTAAAATAGATAAGAGATCGAAAGAGCAACACGGCAAAGTCCGTGGGGCGCCGTTGCCAATGGGATGGGAGACCCCACGCTGCCCAACGAAGGTCGGATTGGGCGTGAATGAGACCATTGAAGGGCAACGGCACCTCCGTTTTCGCGGATTCATACATTCATTCTATCATTCCAGCTCAGGCATAAAGCATGAAGTTCAAGTCTTTATGCAAGGCGGGTTCCTACACTACTTCGCAGGTTTTGTTGCCCACGGGACTTGGCCAAGTGCAAACAAATGGACAGGAGACAAAAAAACGAGGCATTCCATGCATGGTGAGGACGCGTCTAGGCAGGGCTTTGGCTTGGCTGTGAGGACAAGAAATACCTGGGTGGGAAGCGAATCAAGAAGTAGAGACATTGCTCAGGAGAAAGGAGGGCTAAAACTATAGGACTTGGGATAGTTCGTTGTACATATCCTGCGGGTGCCCCAGGCGGGCAAAGGGGTGAGGCAAGAAATAAATGATTTTTTTTTTTCTTTTTTCTTTTCTTTTCTTTTTTTCTTTTTACTTTTTTTGTTGTGGTTGTTCGTCTACCCGGGAAATCGCGAAACGTGGGTAATTCAGCAACGGCTGTTGGGTTTAAATGGCATCAAAGAGTTTATGGCGTTTTGAGTACTTCGTTTGATGTGTGTGTGCCAAGTGATAAAGCCGGGCATCACTAGAATTGCATCGTACAATAAATTGGGACGAAGGAATGGAAACGACGTAATAACCGTGCCTCCTTTATTGAAACATACTCGTGCAACTACATTTATTCATTGTTCAAGTTCATTGTTAGAGCTGGAAGCCACGACTGTGCCAGCGCTTTTTCGAGTTCTTTGAACCTTTGGGCCGATTCCACGTCGACCGATGATTGATGCCTGTGCCGCCCCAGCCCAGCCCACCCAAGCCCATCTGCCTTTTTTTGCCTCTGCACACACAACAAGGTACACTGCTCTTTTAATAATTTTTTTCCCCTCGCCCCAAACTCCCTAGCGTTTTTGTCTCCACTGGTGCGATCGAATTTTCTCCCTGTACTTCGTATATTTCGTCCTCCCCACTCTCCCATCAACTCATCACTTTAAATCACTCTCATCGATTCCTCAGACTGGATCGCAAACGCTCCCTACGCTTCTCTCGACTCCTCTAACTCCTACTGTCCTCATCCTGCTCAGCGTCTGCAGCTGCCTTGCAGGGATCCAACCTTAACATCTTTCTCGAAACACCGCAACCACTCATCTTCTAACATGCCTCCCAAGAAGCAGTGGGGTAAGTGTCCCTCTATGCAGCATCACTTCACCTTCCTCGGTCGTTGGAGGATGATGCGACTCCCTTGGCCACCGCTCCCATTCTACTCTTCATTTTCGGGGTTTCTCCTATCTCGACTATTTCCACTAACTTTGTGTGTTCCTGTGCAGACGACGAGGAGTCGGACACTAGCAGTGCCCCCTCCACCCCACCTCTCCCCGCCACTCGCCGCGCGAACAAATTCGACGACGAGGAGGCCGAAGACAGCGATGTACGTTGCACAGTTCTTCTTCTCGCGTCGTGACAGCGGTCACATAGCCAGTTACCACCGAGACACTCGCTGACATTTTCCAATTTGTTTAGGTCCTCGAGGACTGGGATGACGCCGAAGATTCCGAAGTCGAACGTGAGAAGGAAAAGAAGGCTGCTGAAGCGAAGGCCAAGGCTGAAGCCGAGGCTGCAGCCAACAAAAAGTCCAAGGCCCAGCGAATCGCCGAACTCAAGGCTCAGCGCGCCGCCGCTCTCGCCGAGGCTGATGAGTTCAACGACGAGACCGAGGCCGAGCGCCGAGCGCGTCTTCGACGTACCGAGAAGGAGGCTGATTTGAAGCATGCCGAGGATCTCTTCGGTGATATTGGTGTTCCCGCTGGCCGTACCGTGACCAACGCTGGCGCTGCTGTCGTCATCGACAGCAAGGACCCTACCAACACCGTCAACCTGAACACCCTGCCCCTCTTCAACCCTACCACCAAGGCCCAGTTCGAGACTCTCCGCAACACCCTCGTCCCTCTGATTGGCCATCACGCTAAGAAGCCTCACTACACCCTGTTCCTCCAGGAATTTGCCAAGCAGCTCGCCAAGGAACTTCCGAGCGACCAGGTGAAGAAGATTGCCAGCACCCTTACTGCTCTTAGCAACGAGAAGCTCAGGGAGGAGAAGGCGGCCGAGAAGGGCGGAAAGAAGAGCAAGGCCCAGAAGACCAAGACTTCCCTCGTGGCTAACCGCCCGAACGAAGTCTTTGCGACTTACGATGATGATTTCGGAGAGTAAGACAGACCCTGCCGAACCCCCGTGCATATTTTCCCCTTGATCTAGAACTTTATATATGACTAACCAACGCGACTTGTAGTGATGATTTCATGTGAAGAGGGTCTTCATCGGTGCATGGTTGATGGAAGTTATGATAGAGAAATCGGTTGCGCGAGGCCTACAAGCTCGTCAAGTGCCCGAGCGGCACAACCACGCCGCCAGATTCTTCTCTCCAGCGGTTTATCGCCGAGTCGCTCTGATCGACAGAGATCGACCGTGGTCTATCACGAAGTGGTGTCGGGGTGTGGTGGAGGGGCGGCTTAGTCCCTCCACCGCTCCCCAGGCACCAAGATCGCCACAGCCGGTCTGCTGAATTGGTCAGTAGAGGATGGAGGCGGGGCCCGTCCCCCTGGATGGGGATGATACATTTTTTTTTTTTTTGGGAGAGGAGGAACAAAAGTCAAGTCGTGGGAAGCATTAATAAACCAGTGATCGGCGTTAGTGCGTTAGATCCTAGGTCTTCTTATAGACTATTCGGCATAGTTGTCGCTGCTGTTGTTTGTGTCGTTGGTTGTTATAGTGGATTTATCTTTTTTTTTTTTTTTTTTTTTTTTCTTCTTCTTCTCTCTCTCTTCTTCTTCACCAAGATTCAAGAATGGTTCTTAGATTGCTTCTTTTTACAGTGTTAAAATCTGGTTATACATCATTGGCAACGCGTGTGCGCCCAAGTGAATATCATGTGTACATATGCGATGCCTATCGCCCCAACTTGATTGACATTGTCTCCTTTCCCTTCATTCCTGGAGCTTCTCGAGTGGACAGGGAATGGTTGGCAAGTCTTCGTCGACGCTTATATCCTCTCCTCGACTCATCTTGACGAAGTGCTTTCGGATGAGCTTGATCCTGCTATTGGTCAATTCTGAATTCGTGGGGTCGCCATACTTCATGGTAAAGCCGTCGTCATGCTCAACCCAGTCCTAACACCAGAATTCCCCTACTGGTTAGCCAGGGGCTCAAGATTAAATACGTGGAAGGCCAACCGGAAGGAAGGGAGGGGAAAAAAAAAAAAAAAAAAAAAAAAAAAAAAAACCTGACTAGAAGATGAAAAAAGGAACTCACATTGCAATCGGGCATATTCCGACCGAACAAGCTCCAGAAGGTATCCCCAATAACCCTATCACTCTCTTCAATGACCTTGAAGAACTCCGGGAGCGGATCACCACCAGCACCGGGATCGTTCCCGCCCACCCATCCATACTCGCCCACAAACAAAGGCCGATCCGCAGCCTCAAGCTTCGCAATATCGCCCTTCAACTTACCCACATCGACGGGGTAAAAGTGATCGGAGAAGATGTCGACCTCGTCGACCTCGAAGTGCGTGACGTTAACGCCGTAGGTGCCGTCGACGAAGAGCTTCTCGGGGGCCAGGTCCTTGACGTGGCGGGCGATTTCGCGGACCCAGTGGGCCGGGCAGTTCATGTCGCCCCATTCGGGGCCGAGGAGCTCGTTGCCGGACTCGATGGCGAAGATGGTGGGGTCCTCGGCGAGGGTGAGGTTCGTGAGGGGGTTGAGGTGGGTGAGGAGGGCGGTGACGTAGGATTTGAAGGAGGCCACGATGGTCGGATCGTCGTAGAAGGCCATCATGGCGGGGTTCCGGGAGTCTTTGGCTTGGGAGAGGTCGTGGCCTGCCCAGCGGAGGAAGTCGAATTTTCCGCCGTGATAGTAGTCCTGCGGGAAGGGGGGGGCGGGGGGATGGAAAATTCTTGTTAGTCTTCGATATCTATTTGATGCGCCTTCTTCTTAGGTTGGCAGCGGGTAAGTTTATACATACGTAGTTGTCTACGAGCGGAACCATGAGCCTGATGCCATGTTCCCTCGCCTGATGGACAGCCCAATCAATGGACTCCCAAGCCTCGTCATTAATCACACCGGCTTCGGGCATAAGGCTCAGCGGCGACCCCGTGTTGGACCCCAAGGTGTGCGCGCGGATCATGGTCCCTCCAAGAGCCTTGACGATGCGCATCACCTCGGTCACTCGGTCCGGGTGGGGGTAGCTGATCTTTTTGGGGGCATAGAAGGGCTCGCCTTCGGGAGGCACGACGTTCTCGTCGAGGGCGATCCAGTAGACGTTGGGACCGACGGCTTTCCATTCTGTGCCGTTGAGGTAGAGACGCGTGGATGTGCGGGTGATGGGGAGGTCCCGGAGGTCATCGCTGGCTGCGAGCGCCAGAGCCGAGAAAGTGAGAGTCAGGGATAGCTTCATGTTTCGCGTTGGGCTGTCGCGCACCAACTCTCTCTTTTCTTTTCCCTTTTTGGTTTTTCCCTTCTACTTTTTGTTGCGAGGAAGGCCAGAGAAAGTGTGATACCGAGCATGATGGGAGCAGAGGGCTTTTAAACCAGACTCTACAGACGAGATGCCAAGTTCGTTTACATGCGTTCCGTCAACAGGGAACAATACCAATCCCCCGCCCATCATTTACAGGATGCTAAAATCTCCCAAAAGAAAGGACCAAGAGTAGTATAAGCCGAATTACCGCGCCCGCTCTGAGAGGTAGACCGGGCGGCCGGACTCCGCGGTACCGCATCGAGCGGCAGCTTGGACACGGAGCAGGGCTCTCCGAGGAGCTCCATTGAGAAATTAGCACGAGGGAGGGAAAATAGGACATAAAATACACAACTCCGTCAAATTCATTTTGAATATTCCGAATGGACAAGACTTGCCCTCACAGTTAACGATGATCCGGGTCATGGATCAATAATGTGAGAAGGGGGATTTGATTGGGGATCGGAGTGGTTAACACAGTTCAGCAGCTCAGCTGGGTATCGGGCGAGGCGACACCGGGCCAGTGGTCGTTCAGCTGCCAGCAGGGCTGCACTGTCGATAATAGAGCTGGCGAGGAAATTGAAGGGGTATAAGTCGATCGACACAATCGCGCTATCAAGTTGAAGATTTACGAAGCAATAATGGTTGGAACTTGGGGAACCTTGATCAATTGATTGATGTCTGGGATGTTGAACAATCTTGAATTTGGGTGGACAAATTGGAGGAGCAAATGATTTTAAGGTACCTCAGGATCCACTGTGCTACCTCGTATTGCGAGGTACCTCGGTAAGCTCCTCTGTACTTTGTACTAACAGGATTACTTATTATGTACTTCGTCCTCTGTGAAGCTGGGGTAAACCTATTCTTAGCGTATACAGGACCAAACAGCACTGAGGTTCGTCCAGCTGTTTTTTTGGCCAAGAATTACTTCATAGCTTCATTTCTCCTTCATCCACCCATCTCTCCCATTCCCCTCCGCCCAAATTCGCCGCCATCCCACAACCCGGACACGGCCTTGTACCCTTCATATCACTTCAGGATAAATGTTATAATGCCGTCGCAACAGGGCTGGGCTCGGCGCCCCTGGTTCCTCGTCGCCCTAGCTCTTGTCCTCGTCCTCCTAGCCTCTGGCGCCGAGGCTTCCGTCGGAGACAGGTTGCCGGCCTTTCGCGAGTGTGTGAGGGTATGATGCCCCCTTTCGCGAACGCATTCTTAATTTCTCTCTTTCCTTCCCCCCCGGAGAATGTTGCCTTCGCTTTCCGGTGAAGCTTCCCCGGCTTGTCATGTGCAAGGAAGAATAGGGTGGCTAACCTAATCGCGCCGGGGTACAGCAATGCAAGGAGACCAAGTGCGTCGCCGGAAAGGATGCCATGCAAATTCGTACGAAGCTCCCTCCTCCTTCCTCCCCTCCTAAATTCCCCGAGCACCTTAGTCTGACGTCCTACCCCCCTTCTACAGCTCTCTACCGCCGCCTCCTCCTCTGGGACTGTCCCGCCGAGTGCGACTACGCCTGCCAGCATGTCATCACCGCCCGCCGCATAGTCTCCGACCAACCCGTCGTCCAATTCCACGGAAAATGGCCCTTCTTCCGCATCCTCGGCATGCAGGAACCCCTCAGCGTAATCTTCTCCCTCGGCAACCTCTGGGCCCACGCCTCGGGCCTCCGTCGCCTGCGCGCCTCCGTCCCGCCCTCCTACCGCCTCCTCCCCTTCTACAAGCTCTTCGCCTGCTTCGGCATCACCTCGTGGGTCTTCAGCTCCATCTTCCACACGCGAGACTTCAAGTTCACCGAGGAAATGGACTACTTCGCCGCCGGCGCCAGCGTCCTCTACGGCCTGTACTACACCGCCGTTCGCGTCTTTAGGCTCGACAGGCCCACGCGCAAGGTCAAGTCCGTCCTCAAGACGTGGACGACCCTCTGCTGCTGTCTCTACCTCGCCCACGTCGCCTATCTAAAGGGCGTGAGGTGGGATTACACCTACAACATGGCGGCCAACGTCGTCGTCGGCCTGCTGCATAACGCCCTCTGGTTCTGGTTTAGTTTTCGGAGATATAGGCAGTCCGGGGAGCCGTGGACGCTCTTGCCCGTCGTAGCGGTGACGTGGATTTCCTTGGCCATGAGCCTTGAGCTCTTTGACTTTGCTCCCCTGTGGGGAAGTTTGGATGCCCATGCGCTCTGGCACTTTGGGACCATTGCGCCGTGTGTGTTGTGGTATAGGTGAGTTTTGTGTACCCTTCTCCGTGCCCTGGTTGAGCTCGGAGCTGACTGGTTTTTTTTTTTTTTTTTTTTTTGTTTTTCCAGATTTTTGGTTATGGATGCTCTGGACGATCTTGGAGGCACAAAGAAATTCATCTCTTGAGGGAAAAATAAGAAGACCACGCTCTATACAGGTAGTAATGAGTAAATATGGCTGTATAGGCCATGTGGTATCTATGCCCTTTGAATAGCTCTAAATGAATTGGGGGATCTAAAACAGTGGAAGGGATCATGATCTCAAATTTTGCTTCCAAACCGACTCGTGTAACAGTTTCCAGTCTCCATGCTTCCGTCCCAATTTTCTTAACTCCTGCAAACGCCGTTTTCCTCCAGACAGATCTCTTAATACAAGAAATCGTAATATTACATTTAGAGCTGTCAGGCATATACACAAGGCAGTAATATAAGCCCCGAATCAGCTCTCCATGCCCAGCCCATGCGTCTCTAGACCTCCCCGTCAGCTTCAAACCCAATCAATCCAAGGAACCGTCCAGGGCAACGTGAACTCTGGCAGCGCAAACTCGGGCATCAAAGCCACCAAATGCGGCGCCAGTATCCCCAAGAAGAACCCCCCCGTCGCCAGCGCGACCATGACGGCGACCGTCAGCGAGGGGGATATCTCGCGCTGGAGCCAGTGCTGCCGGAGTTGGATCGTGCCGATGTGGGCGTGGAATAACTCGTGGTCGACGTTCCCGTCGGCGTCGGGGTTGAACGGGGGCGAAGGACGCGGGGACTGCTTGCTTTCGGCTCTTTAATCGCTGGACAAAGTAGATCCCGAGTTGTTAGCTTTGTACTCTCTTCTCACTTGCGATAGAAGCTCCTTCATCCCGGTCTTTCTCTCTCTCTCTCTCTTCGATTTTCAAGGAAGAAGGGGGGGCGGGGATGGGAACTGGAAAGGTTGTGGTAAATCTTACAGCAGCGTCAAGCACACATCACCCTGCAATTTCGCCTTAAGCTCCAACTCAACATCAAGATTCAACCCAATATGCAATCTCGCCGATCTCGACTTAGCGTCCCCTAACCTTGGCACGGGCGCCGGCGTGGCGAGCGACTTGGCAAGCTGTGCCCCGTTCCCCGGCTTGCCGCCGTTCTCGCCGGCGGCGGAGGCGGTCTTCCTCTTTC
>JUDQ01000134.1:64354-84246 GCA_000812075.1 Scedosporium aurantiacum
GAGGAACAGGAGAGTTGGTTGAGTGATGATGCGAAGATCACCTACTTCGTAGGAACAGCACCGTCGATCATATTAATAGGATTTATCCAGGTCACAGACGTCTGGTGTACAGTTTCCAATATGTACCATACCATTGAAAGGCTGTTTGTTTCAACAAATCGGCTTCTGGAAGTTCAACCAGGGAGTGGTCCCAGGGGAACAAGTTTCCTAGGATTGCCAGCATCCCATATTAGAGTCGCGCCGAGCTAATATGCTAAAGAGCGGTTGAGCTCTCTCCGCGATGCGCTTTCTCTGTGGAGAGTTCCTGCAGCCCGGATCCCGTCCGAAACAAGCCCCAAGCGCAACTCGTACGATGACACAAGGCCTGAAACGCCGACTATGAACCCTGGTCTCCCGTAACAACTCGGGGGAGAGATACTTCAAGGCCAACGAATAATATTGAAGATTGGGCTGCCGCCGATTTTTGGACCTCAAGTCCGGAGGTGGCAAGGCCCTCCGTCCGAAGTAAACGGCTTAATATTGGCTGGATTTACATTTATCAATCCTCTTTGGTAGAGGAAAAAGAAGCGCCATCATGCCACCTTCACGTCCATCATAATGTAAACTTCAGCGGCGCATCTCCCAGCCAATGATGTCAAGGACGATGCTAGGATGATGTCGAAGCTTGCTCAAGGCCATGGCAGAACGATTGCAAACCTCTGGTTGCATTTTATTCCATGCTATTCTTTTCCCTGCCACCGATTTTTCAATAACCTGTAAAGAGAAGGAAGAGAAGAAAAAATACATGATAATATTCAGACAGCAAATCGAAATACACCATAATCATAAACTCCAGTTCGCCAAACATCCCAATCAGTAATAAATTAGGCCCCTGTCGCAAATAAAATATGACAACATAGAAAATTATCGTTATGTCGAAGGAACAAGTTGGAGGAATTCCACCCCTCTCATCCGTCGATGGAGCCTGCTGATGTGCTTGGGTCCTGTTACCCCACTTGACCTTGGTTTTGTGCCTGGTTCCTTGCTGGGTCATCCATGAACCGTGATTCGAGCGCTGGCTTGTATTAAGCTTGTTCCCTGCTTGGCGTCGGTATCCATAACTGGCCCCCAATCAAATAGAAATCGTCACCTCCGCTCCTTGCCCTTTGACTGCCCCGCATAGGATGGACGTACGTAGGCTGGACAAAGCGGGGCTAGTCTAGTCATGAGCACTTCTTGGCGTGTCGTTCTGATCGTTCTTGGAAGACATCTCCTCACCGAGCCTTGCCTGTTAGGTGAGGCTGCGGCTCCTTCCCGTCCGTAACCTCAAATGGCAACATCGGGTAGTGGAGTGTTATCAAAACTCTCAAGTGCTTTGAAACATTAATATTTTCTCCCTCCTCCATTTTTGTTTTTAACTGCACACTGCTCATTCCTCAGGTACTGAGCAAGTCGCGAACCGACATTCCTCGACCGGCCGCGCCCTGGGGCTTGGGTGCGCTTTCGCCTTGGCTCACAGACAAATGCCTCTGGCCAAAGTATCCCCTCCGATCAGTGTTGAGCATCAACAAGGCCGCTGTCGCTTCGTGATCAGCATCACCTTGCGGACCGAGCGCTGGGCTTGTTAGAGCTGAGCTGAGTGACGGGAGCGTACCCGGCGCTCCGTAACCAAATGCCGTTTGAGGCCCGAACGCAGGGGAGGTCGTCGCTGATGTCGTGTAGCTGAAGCGCCGCTGATGTTCGGCTGACACGGAAGAGGAATACGATTCTCTTCGAGGAGACGCATCCCGAGCCGGAATCGCCGGTGATATTGAAGCTCGATGAGAACTTGGAGCATTGCTATACGTTGGGGACGGGACAGTCGATCCCGTCATCTCGACATCGGCGGGTTCGGATTCGATACGGGTGCTGTGCCCCACGGAATACCCGTGTTGTTGCGGTTGCGGGTGGTGGGGGTTGTGGTGGGGGTGGTGATGATGGTGACGAGCGTCAGAGATGTAACTCTCCTGTATGGTAGGTGTGTCGACAGCGGACTGTTCCGACGATTCGCTTGGCTCACGCTCTTCACGCTCCGCTTTGAGCTTGGATACGCAATCCTCCAAGTAACGGACATATTCTATGGAGGCCTAAGCAAAGTCTCGTGTTAGTTCGGAAAGCAACCTGTACCAGGCACAGGCAGGACAGGAAAGAGATGAGGAAATTAACGAATCCGCCCTTCTCATTCTAATATCATTTAGGGATTTCGAGGAACGTACCTGCAAAATCGCAAGTTTGTGCATCTCTCCGGTGCAGGCAGGAATCATACTTTTGAGAACGGCAAACTCCTCGTTCATCTTCGACCTACGCCGCCTCTCGATAAGGCTGTGGGCAGTCTTTCGAGCAATCTTCCTTCCTGCCGCGCTCGTGGCCGAGGGCTGCTTCTTCTTGCTACCACCGGCGGCACCAGCAGCACCCGAAGTGGCGGTAGCTGTAGAAGACGACGAAGAAGAAGAAGAAGCGGAGGAGGCTGCCGTCGATTTGCTCCCGGCTCCCGTTGCCTTGGCTGTCGTTCCAGATTTCTCGCTAACGTCTTCCTTCTCCTCTTGCTTCTTCGGCTTCATCTGGATAATCTTCCTTGATCTCGTTGGTGGCGGTGGGAGTTCGAAGGGAACCTTGGCTTCCTTATTCGCCGCAGACGATCTTCGCCTCGACTTGACTGTCTCGCTAGGCTGTACTGGGTACTCAGTTCTCGAAGACTGAGCCCTCGATTCCCTCGATGGAGAGTTAGATGTCATGGCTGGAGGGGGAAGTTCGAAAGCCATTTGAAGACTGGTAATGTCTTTTGTGCCATCCTTGCCTTTGATATCGGTCGAGGAGGCTGGTGTTGGAGGGAGTGTTGGCTGAGGCATGGCGGGCGTAATAACCAGGGCTTCAATCGATTGGCCTGGTGTTAGGGAGGAATCGAGGGGGAAGCCGAGGGAAAGGGGTGGGGGAAGAAGGGCTTGGAGGCTAGAGCACGCGATATGTATCCTCAATCATCCGAACAAGGGTCCTGAGCTGTGTGTTTTATTTTTCCTTGTGTGTGTCCTGAAATGGGAGAGGAAAAATAAACGGTGAGGCCCTTCTTAGCCGAGGAGATGGAGGCTCGACGAAGATGACAAACGAAAGAAGAGATAATGGGGACGCTTTATCTCAGTCTTTACATCCCATGTCCGGGTCAGAAACAGGTTAACCCTCATCGGAAAGTCGGGAAAGTTGAGCAGGGGAACAGCAAAGTGGGCATCTAAATCCTGGAGAGAGAGGAGGGAGCATGGAAGGGGGTACACGGGGCAGGCCATGCCACGCCCGGCTCTAATAACGACGATGGAAACAGACCTAAATCCCTAGGGCGGGCGGACGGCCAGCCAAGAGATGTCAGACAAAAAGGTAGGTCTCCACAATCATACAAGCGGTGCGAGAGGCAAAGAGGGAAACTTGAGTTATGGAGTGGAAAATGGTCTTGGAGAGAAAGTGTTTCGGGGGCCCAATCAAGCTTCGAGACCAGCGCCATGCGACATCAATCGCTCATCCAGGGGTCTTGAGAGAAACGAACAAAGTTTAAGAGAACATTGAACATTGAACGTCTCGATGATAGCGACGGGAGCACGGTCAACTCCTGGTTTCCGTTCCCCCTTCCAAGCCCACAAGAAGGCAAGAGAGGTGAGAAGAGGTACATTGCCGTGCCGTGCTAGCCAAAGTATATTCTACTTTGTATACTTTGCACAAATTCCTCAGTCTCTCTGCCCTAGCTTCGAGGCTTTTTGCCTCTCCCCAGCGAGGCAAGAAGCAGCGAAGGGGGGCACGCGACTTCCTCCCCATTTTCTCAACTCTCGTGTGCTTGGCAAATTGTCAGACACGTGCGTTAACTGCAGCCGGTCCATCAAGGAGGAATGAGATAGGAGATCATGTACTGATCAAGTTCTGCGAGCCAATCGCTCAGCTGCGTGGGGATGTTTAGAGGTACGGTCGTGTCGATTATGTTCGGTGGAGGTCTGGCGAATCAGAAGCTCCGGCTCAAGCACATGGGTTCAACCTCCGCCCCGGACGGGTCCAGGATCCCGTCTAGGAAAGAGGGTCCCTCAACCTCAGCTTACTTACACTAGTATACTTTATACTTTGCCTTGTCAAGGGCAAGCGCGATGGATTGATTGTGTGATACTGGGGAGTAGGATACTAGTAGTTGTACTGGGGTACCTCGTACACTACTTGTACCCATCAAACCTAGTACAATTGTGCAAGTGCGCCCAGGGCGTCGTTTGTCATGCGTCGTGTGCACCAGGCAGGCTCTTCGAAACATCAATGCTGAATTGAGAATTGGGGCAGTCGTCGGTCGCATTTACTGATGTCGCAAATCCTGCTTTCATCATCAGCATCGACAGGGAGCAAAGGTCTCAACGCTAACTTGAATTCGATCGAACTGGGAACCGGGCAACGATTTCTCAATGTTAGTTGAGATATACGAAGTAACAAGTCGCCGTTGAGTTGACTTGCAGTGTCGTTGGTATTATCTACAATACTCACTGGGGAAGCAGTTGGTATTGAGACTTTCATTTCATCCTCTATCAAATGCTGGCTCTTCCGAACCCCGAAGCTCGTGAAATCCTCCTGTGATCCTTCTCGGACCACACGTGCCCTCACTCTTCCCCCGGACTTCTTCTCGAGGACCCTCCCCCACTGGCCAGGGGGTGCTCTATATCCCAGGACACCTACCAGCGTTGGAAGGTCTGCATGTGCTCTCCGCGTTACCACGTCCCATGTGTCCCCCACGGCTGGCTGTGATTGGAACTTCCCCGTCGATCTCTCTCCTCTCGCACTAGTAGTATTCGCAACTCCGAGATTGTGGCGTGGGCCACGCTAATATAGGCGATCCAACTCTTCTTCTTCTTCACTGCCGTCGTGCGGAGGCGGTGTTTTTTTTTTAACGGGCATTCCACTCACCGGGAGGCCAGAGGGCGGCACGAGCATCACGGTAACGGGGCACACGATAGGGGATCACAGATCGGGAAATCTAGGACACTTCCTTTTCATTTTCTTGTCTTTCTTTCCCTCCTTCGGCTAGAGTTGATAACAGGCGGCAATAGCTCACCACGAACTCTCTCGTTCATGTAGCGGCCATCTCTATTCCCTCGCGTGCATCTGCTCACGTTCTACAATGCGACAAGTGGTTGGCGACATGCCCTCAAAAGCCGCACACTCTGACTGGTGGAGGTAGCTCGAGAGGAGCACGTGGGTGGTTTTCGGTTTTCGGGTGCCTGGATCGATCCCTGCCCGTGCTGTTTAGTGTATGTCTCGCTTGGGGTTTGGCCTGGGTTACCAGAAGAGCTGGGGTACAGACCTAAAATTCAAAGAGGCAAATTATATCCAGATCCTGCCCACCGAGAGAGACACTACCTGCAGCTTAAATGTAGAATATGCATTCAATATTAAGAGACCATGATAACCATGACGGCCATCTTAGTAGTGTTTGAGTCTGCTTTGTAGTACTAACACAATCCCGATACTAACCTTCCTTGACTCCTACATAAATACCTGTTTACATCATTTGGTCTCAAAGACAGATGTCGACAAGCATCCATCCCAACTCGCCCACATAACCCGCATCCATATAAACACACCCTCTCTTTATAAACCCTGGATTTGAACTCTTTCCCTTACACATCATTGCTGGGATACGTCACCTTCGTCGTCGCGTTAAATTCCTCCTTGATGCTCCTCACGCTCACAAACCTGCCCAGCAAGTTCTGGCTACCCGCCTTGTCATTCGTTCCGCTAGCCCTGCTACCTCCGAACGGCTGCTGCCCAACCACAGCGCCCGTGCTCTTGCAATTGATGTAGAAATTGCCCGCCGCGTCACGCAGCCTGTCCTCGGCCGCTCGCACGGCTTGGCGGTCGGTGGCGAACACGGATCCCGTCAGTCCGTACTCCGAGGTCGAGTTGACGAGGTCGCAGGCGTCGAGGAAGGCTTGCGTCGAGTCGCCCGACTGATTGTCGTATACGTATACCGTGAGCACGGGGCCGAAGAGCTCGGTCGATAGGAGCCTGTGGGCGGGGTTCTTGGTGCGGTATATCGTAGGGTGGATGAAGTAGCCCGTAGAGCCGTCGTACTTGCCGCCCGCGAGAAGCTCTAGCTCCTCGTCCGACTTGGCCTGCTCAATTACGCCCATCAATTTCTTAAAAGATCCCTCGTGGATGACTGGGCCAATGAAGTTTCCGTGATCCCAAGGGTCGCCGATCTTGAGAGCATTAGTCTCTTCGACCAAGCGCTCCTTGAACTGCGGCCAGATCGACGAAGGTACGTACACCCTCGACGTGGCGCTGCACTTCTGGCCCTGGTATTCGAAAGCACCGCGCACGGTGTTAATGACGGCATTCTCAACGTCCGCGGACTCGTGGATGAGGTGGAAGTTCTTGCCGCCAGTCTCTCCCACGACTCGCGGGTACGACTGGAATCTGCCTTCGGCGATTCCGGCGCCGATAGCTCCGTAGAGCTTGCGGAACACCGCCGTGCTTCCGGTGAAGTGCAACGCCGCAAACTTCCTATGAGATAGCACAGTCTTCGTGATCTCCTCCGCATCTCCTGGCACAAACTGAATCACATTCTTGGGGAGGCCAGCTTCCAACAGAATCTGATATAGCAGCCAGTTCGAAGCAATGGCCGAGTCCGAAGGCTTCCACACCACCACGTTACCGAGGAGCGCCGGCGCCGCGGGCAAGTTCCCGGCAATAGCCGTAAAATTGAACGGCGTCACGGCGTACACGAATCCCTCCAGCGGCCGGTACTCCACCCGATTCCACACGCCAGGCGTGTTATGCTCGGGCTGCTGAGCATACATCTCCTGAGCGTAATGGACGTTAAATCTCAAAAAGTCGACGAGCTCGGCGGCGGAGTCAATTTCCGCCTGCCAGGCATTTTTGCCCTGACCGAGCATCGTCGCCGCCATGAGGTCGTACCGGTATTTTCCAGAAATAAGATCAGCCGCCTTGAGGAAGATGGCGGCGCGGTCGGCGAAGGGGAGGGACTCCCACTCCGGCTGGGCGGAGAGGGCCGAGTCAATGGCTTTGCTGACGTCGGCGGGGGAGGCGGTCGAGTACCTTGCTACGACGGAGGCGTGATGGGCGGGGTTGTGCTGCGAGCGGATTGCGGAGGTCTTGATCTGTGAGAAAGCAAATTTGTGAGAAACTGCACTGCTTGACCAGACGGCGCGGCCTGGGCGATTTCTAGCTTACAGGTTTCCCATCAACAACTACGGGAACGTCGAATGGGGCCTTGCCCTGCAGACGCTCGATTGCGGCCGTTAGCCCCTCGCGCTGGGCTGAACCTTTTGCATAATGATGCTACGCCTCGTTAGCTTTTTTCCCAAGGTGGTCATTTTCTCATTCTCTCGGAGGAACACTTACGTTGGGCTCGTTGGCCACCTTGGGTATCTTGAACGTTCCAATTGTCGACATCCTAGCTGTGTGGGCATTGTATAAAGATGCAGATCGAGGGAGGTTCGTCCTCAAGCCTGAGGCGGCGACTTGCCGTAGGGAAAGGGACATGGTTATCTATCACGCTGGATGGGCACAAAGGACTACGCAAGAGGAAGCACCGCACGCGGGAATCAACCGATAATAATTAAAGGACAATAAGGTGAGAAACGGGAAGTTACTACCACATATCAAAAGGGGACTCGAGAGGAGGAGGAAACCCTCGGCGTTCCAATGGGGTTATGGATTCGCTTTAAGCTTCCTAGACTCGGGCATTTTGAAGGCTTTAAACATGCGGGAGAGCTTCGGATTGGATAGTATGTCCATCCTTATCTGGCCCATTGGCCACTTGGAAAGGCTTCAATTGTGGTACATTGGTTTCTCCTCGCTTTGCGGCGGGTTAAGGCGGGGCTTTGTCGATGACGTCGGCTTTGGCGGCTTTGGTTGGAGTGTTCTGCCGATGCAGCCCACAAGCCCCACACTGATCCTGCACGTGATAGGCTGCTTTGTGAGCCTTCTGTGGGGTTGAGCTAGAACTCTCCTTCAACAGCCGAGAGTACCAGGATGAGGCAATTCAAAAAAGCTGCACGAAGTGAATCTAGTTTTGAGGCTTGGTACATGGGATGTTGAGTCGGTGTGGGATTTATAGTGTATATTTATTTATTGAGGGAATTCCACAGCAATTGTTTGCGTTCGGTGATGATGAAGAGTAATGCTTATATTACTTCGTAGTTAACTTGAATGATGCACCTTGTTGACCTTGTTGCTGAACATTCAATTCCCTACTATTTACGAAGTATCAACAAGCTGAACTCTGCAAGCGACAGGCCCCCACTTATTAACCTATATGCCCTCACCCTGGAGTATTGTAACATGGGAACGAAAGAACACTAAACAAGAAACAGAAACACCGTAGAAAAACCCTAGCCATGGAATACGTCCAAAGTAGTTTCACTATCGCCAAGGACCTCTTATATATACCTACATCTACACTTGGTTCTCAGACTGGCTCGACTGACCAGACGATGATGCGGAAGAGCTTGCCGGTCGGGCTACGTATCGCAACACCGGAACAGTCAAACCGTAGCCCTGCGTCTTTCCCAGGGCGTCATGCTGGTCGATTTCGACCCGGATGCAAATGTCAAGACTGCCGTCGGCCCCCTTGCCATGTTGCGAAGATGCAGCCTTGTGCCGAGTCCCCGCATTCTTCTCTCCCTCGTGGAGGGCAAAGCGGCCGTTCGACTTGCTCGAGTGGCCACTCTTCGGCCTCGTGTCCTCAGCTGGCGGTTGGTTAGGATCCTGCTGCTGCGCCGGTTCCGTCACTATTCCGTTCCGCGCTAGCTCGGCGTCGTTTGTAGGCGAATTCTCCGTAATCATCGCATAATTCCGGCTCGGCATCGTCACGAAGTTGTTTTTGCCAGCCTTCCTCTTTCCGCCGGGCTGCTTATCGAAGAAGGACAGGAGAGTCTCGTCGGTCTTGTGGCCCATGCGGTGAATCTTGTTCCGGTGCGCGAGCAAGTTCGCGACGGCCGCGGGGGGCGGCTTGTTCACGATGGCCGACGAAATGATGTTGGCCATGTAGCGCTGATCGGCGAGGGGATCGACGCCCCGCTTGATGTCGGTGTAGAACCGGCCGACCGCTGCTAGGTGGACGTCGCCGCTGAGAATCGTGATTCGGAGGTTGTGCGCGGCAGAGATGTTTTGGAGGGAGTTGATGAGATACTTGCGCTCGGCCTTGTGAGTGCGGGCCGTCCAGTGGTCATCGAGATCGTCGAGTAAGTCGACGCTGCCATCAAACTTGTTGAAGAACGAGCCGCCTTTTGAGCTAGTTAGCTACGAGTATGCCTTTCGTACATGTAGGATGGTAGTTTGCAGGCTTACCGAAACCAAACCTCCTATTTAGGAATTTCATAGGTCCCATGATCGGACTGGAGAAGATGTTCTCGAGCCATGTAAGTCGCTAGAGGTAGGAGGAGGTTAGCCATTTCATGTCCATATTCTAAATCACAGGATATCACATTAGACCCTTACAGGATAGGCAATGGGTACGCCTAGGAGAATCAGCAAGTGGGAAATGGGCTCCCCCGAGTTCTTGGCGGCTACTAATTCGGCCGAAAGCTTGTCAAAGAGCAACTCGTATGTCTCGGGGTAGTTGATTTGATGTCGTGTTCGCTAGGGATTGAAAATGAACATTAACTCCTCATGCTCGTGAGGGATCATTGATATATTGGAGCTACTCGGTCATACCTCTGTGCGGGCGTCAATACCTAGGAACGCAAGTCGTGCACCTAAGCGAGCGTAAAGGTTGAGGGAGTGCTCAGCCACATATGGCTATGGATTGAGTTAGCAAACTTTATTTTTTTTCTCTTAATTGCAGTATGGATTCTCGAGGATGGATTCAAACTTACACCAGGCTTCGGTCCAACAATATAGCCAATCTCCTGGGGTGTCCTCTGGGGTGCAACGAAAGCATTCTCAACCTGTTTCGGATCAAACCCTTGTCTCGCCTCACCGCCGATGGTTGTTCCCACGACATCTAACTTGTTAGTAAATGGTCCATGTGCTGTAAGACTCAATGGGCTAGGGGAAATCGTCGCATTTGGATTCTCACCTGTTGTGTAAGTTGAGGGAGGAGGGGGGAGGTGGTGCTGGAAGAGAAGGTAGTACTTGTGCGCGGTACCACCGATGCCTCTGAAGACGTCGCACTTCATGAAGTGATCCGTATAAGAACCGAACCCATCAATAATCTAGCCGAGTAGTAAAAGTTAGCTTCGTAAATATCCCTAGGAGGAAAGCACCGGGCTGGGAAAGATGTCATTGCTGCCCTACATCATGGTCATCCCAGATATTTAGCTGGGGAATCTGTCCATTGGCGGATGCAAATGGCTCTCTGTTATACCTGTACACATTCGGAGGTAAGCGTCGATCCTCACATATGTTCCATCGAACAAACGAAGATATGGGGGGCTAATGAATGTACCATGAAATGTAGTGTTCGAGATAATAGTTGTCGCATTCCTGACGAAGGTTGTCTGGGAAGGGGAACTTTCCTCGCTTCCGCGGGTTTCCAATATCGGTCCAGACTCTTAGGGGCCCGTCAACGCGGATCCCATCATTGTAGATCTGGTCTCCCCCTCCAATCCTAAGAAGAAAAACCTGTTAGCTTCCGTTCACGTTTTCCCTCGTATTACAAACATCCTGTTGAAAAAAAAAGGGACTCGCTTACATGACATGGAAAGGGGCTTCATTATGTCGTCTGAGCACATCGTTCCAAAGCGCAAGATGACTCCAAGCCGCCTCGTCAGTTCCAACGCTGAAACCATTGCACGAGAAGAACATGGTCCTCATCGACTCTGTAATGGCGGGCACGAAAAAGCTGTTCTGACGCGGTTTCGTGTCGCTGGAGTAGCGCACATCGGGAATAATATACTCCCACTTCACTTCGGCATCTTCAATACCAACGACAATATCGTACTGGAAGAAGGTGCATCGGGGGTCCGAGTATAGGCACGAGCCCTGAATCACGGTGGGCGGGGCCTCAGAACGGGGGACAATGGCATCTGAGGTTACGGCGCCAGGTATAGGGCCAGGACTCTCTGCATCTGGTGTCGCATCGGGGCCAGACATGGCAACGAACGAGTGTGGGGAGACTGCACCAACACGACGAAGGAGTAACGCTGGCGCGGCGGGTGGGATCTTTCCACCGCCCTTGACGACGATGAGGGCGCTGCCGCGCCAGATCCTGTTATCAACCATGCCGCGATAGTTGAGGAGCGGCCCGCAGACAATTTCTAGGCCATCGGCCACCGTCTCGGGCTTCTGCGTGGCGTCGCCATTTTCCTGGCCGGGGACAACGATAGGTACGTGGGAGGCGGCACCGCCGTTGCCATTGCCAGCGGTCTCGATGCGATTCGCGTTGAAAAAGTCGGCGAGCGCGCCGGTGCTGCCCGAGCTCACCCCATCGCGCGGGGCGCCGAGGGGGCTATGCGAATGAGGGTGGGCGCCAGCATATCGCGCGAAGGCGGTAGACTCTTGGTGGCGCCATTGACTCGAAGAGGCGTAGGGGTTGTTCTCGTTTACATTACTGTCTGGAGTCTCTCCAGGTAGGTGCGAGAGTGGGGTGCTCATGGTGAAGGCTTCGGATAGGCGCGTGGGACGCTTCCGGGCGGGATCGTGCCGAAATCGTGGGGAAAGATAGTCTCAAGCTCGAGATCCTCAGGGACAGTGTGCGACTCGGGGACGGGAGTAAGTTTGGTTCTGTCGAGGTCGAGGTCAAGGTCGCGTTCGCTGGATGGGATCGATGACGTCGTCGCAATCAGAGCATGTTTTGGTTTCCTGACAAGCTCAAGCTCAAGCTCCTGTGACGAGAGAATTAATATTGATGCGTCATGAACCAAATCTCTGGGCGACAACAAATTATAAGTTGCGACAGCCAAAAATAAATAAATGATTAATTAAAAAATAACAATAACAATGTCGAAGTAAAATATCGAACGAGATTAGACAGCAAAAAAAAGCAAGGAAAAGCAGAAGGAAGCAGAACCTACGGAGTTCACGAGTCAAATTCTACGCCCCCAGATCAAGATGCGACGTCGAGCGCGATGTTGGAGGAGACGCGAACGAGAGAAAAAACAAAAAAAAAGATGGCCGAGGTGCAAGATCTCACGGTCGAGAGGGATGGTCCCTGGAACATATGGTCTGTCCCTTCTCTTGCTTCCAACTTCCAACAGCACGGGGTTAATTCACAACGGAAGGTTCGTCAACACTGCCAGAGCTTGAATGTACTCGCGACTTCCAAGGTTATATTTCAAGGATCAATCTCACTTGTCTCAGTGGAACGAGATGCCAATTTGAAGGCGGCCTCCGGAGGGGATGGTGGTGGCTCTGGCTCGGCCAACATGGTGCAATCAGCTCATGTTTCGTTTCGTCTTGGCGCACGCACATTGACAGTTGCTTTCTTCTCCTTCACGCCCTGGGGCTCCTGGGAAGAAGCAAGAGCTCCATGTTCTGCCTCTGAGCAACCAGCGCTTTCACTTCACGCGTGAGCACTCCTGATATATATAAGCTTCGTTGTATCGAGATACAAGCGTAGGGAAACATTAGCTTCAGGATCATATTATTCTTTGCCTCATATCCCCAGATCGGCTCCATCATCGATCGATTGAGAGGAAGTTTGGGAGAACCAGAGAAACACAATCTGAGGCTCATAGGGCCTGATGGGTTTCTCTGTCCAGTGATAATATGACTGCACTAGATGGCCAGCCAGCCAGGAACGTGGGCTAAGATCTGCAGCTAACCCTCCTGGGAAACTTGTGTTTCATTAGATTGGAGCAAAGCAGGCCCAAGGCTTGGCTGCCGACTCGTCCGTCCAAGACCATTTGTACTTTGTACTTTTGTCATTTGTGAATGATGGGATTGGGCATCCCTCAGTACTATCATCGAGGCTGAGAGAGAATATTGTTGTAATCTTCAACGTGAAGGTTTTGCAACGATTTCATCTTCGATTCGTGGTCAAAGTACATCGGGCGATATATGGGATAACTTCTGGCCGAAAAGCTCCATCGCGGTCTAGCATTTTTCGCTTTTATATTTATATTTATTCCTGAAAACAATCCCTCGTTTCGGAAATCAATGCACATATTATGCAGGACATGGCCCAAATCGTTTCCTTTTGTGCAGTAGTATTATGCGGAATGAGAGTTCAGTCTAACAATCACTCATTCCCAAGCATCACGAAATAATCGCTGCAAGTGAGTGTTGGTATCAATGTGCATAGAGTATGTTAATGCCCGGACCGGAACTGTCCCGGCTCTGTCCTGGTGTACACGGAGAACGGTCGACCCGGCCCAGTCATCTGGGGATTCGGCTCGATGGAGGCCGGAAGCGGCTCTGCACTCCCCCCCTCTTTGCGGCGAGCCGCTCCGACGTCCGGGTCCATGGCCCGGCCCGACTGCAGGGCTCGATTTGACCCGAGGCTCACTTTTCAGATCTCAACTCTCGTTGCGTGTAACTGCACTTCAGCTCGTCAGTGAAAGAGACACCACACTGAGGGTACTAGAGTTCCATCTCCTCTCCTATTTGCACCTTCCCCCTCTCCCTTTGGCTTTCCCTTTCATTTAACATCCCGCCCTCCTTTCCTAACTGCGGGTAGGGGGGAACCAGCAGGAGCTCTAACACCAGGCCATCAACCTTGACTTGCCTTCATTTTAGGCAGAACTGTCACCAAGCCTCAGACGTCAAAGGTAAGTGTCGACAATCCACCGCCTTCCGTTAGGCATTGCCTCAAGACCTGGAGAGGCTACTCCTTCGCACACCGCCATGGATTTCGTAGATTCCCGGCTCTTGCTGGGTTCATGGTTTTTACCGGCCGAATCGGAGCCGGAAAGAGGCACTAAGGGTGCTGCTGCCTGGAAATAACATCTTCAGGCCCACTAGCTGAAGGTAGATCATGCCATGAAATGAAGACCAAAACATCAATACGAAGTAGACATCCGCATCGTTTCAAAACCTCCATGCCGAGAACGAAGTAATCTAGTAAACGATTAGTTCACATGACCTCCTCCCGCTTCTCCAGACGAGGGCTCGCCAAGACGCATCAATGACCTTGATTGGATCGCTGCCTAGTTTTCCTCCACTGCGGAATCAAGTGTAGTGTACTTGTGCTTGTCACTGTCACTGGATCTCGCGCCATCCCAGCGTTCCACTTGAGCTTCAACTCCCACGTCGCGCCCATCTAACCCTTACAGGACGCGTTTCCAGCTCTCTGCAGCTAAAATTAGACGACCCCATTTTCTCGCTGTTCCGCCCTAGTTCGTAGACAGTCCTCAGTCTTCGTGACAGGGATTGGAATCATTCCATGGTCGAGCTCAGCCACAATGTGGGTGTGTGCACTAATGGAGACCACAGTGGATGTAATCTATTTCTTGGAACGGCGCTAAATTGCTCCGAAGTATAGTGTGTAGGGTTTTGAATAAGTCCCAATTTGCCCACTGTCATCAGCATTGATCAAATTTGTCTCTTTTTTTTGGTGTTCGCATGGTCCTGGGATACCCAAGTCTTGACGATTTTAGTGAAGCTGCTATCCCCAGCTACACCCACTTCGTGGGGAGGTTAAGGCCACACTACTGGCGCCCTGTGGAGTGTACACTACTTTGTACAACTGGCGTGTACCTGGGGATGGTGTGTTGCACATTGAAAGTGTACCTCTCCTGCTCAATGTCACCAAGTTTGAATCCCTTGATACCTCGATACCTCAATACCTCAAGACCTCGACACATCAGATTATTACTTCGTCCTCCAATTGATTCTTATTGATGCTTCGTACCTCCCTGCTTTGGGTCAAAGCAGGCCTGTCCACAGCCCTTCACACCGCACCTTCTGGATGCAGGAAGCTGTGGGCGGGATCCAATCCCCTGTCCTCTGATGTAGTTAGCTCCTTCCTGCCTACTTCGTAGGTACGGAGTAGGAAATCCGATCTTCGCTGTGGTTCCTGGCTCTGCTTGGTGCCTCAACTCTCTCCAAATCCTCCTGCAGTTCCCCGCCTAGCTGCCCCATTGCCTGCCTAAACCAAGGAGAGGCAAGCTTCCACACTTGCCTCAAACGTCCCTTGGTTCTCTCAGCCCGAACATGGGCTATTTAAGATCTGGCTTCCTCCAGCTCTCATCACAGACTCAATTGAAGCCTGTTGTATCATGCCTTCGCCTCCGTCTCTTGCCTCACTTGTTTCATTCTTGTCGTAGCCCGACTCAGTCAATTGACTCTGCCCGTGCTCATACTTGCCTTTCTCGACCTCTGCGAGCCTGCCCCTCGTTGCCCCTCACCTCTTACTCTCGTGTGCTTGTATCACCAGCATCATCTTCTTCGCCTTGTGCGCCTTCTTTGCCAATTCCCTCTGGGAGATTGATTCATAACAACCCTGCCAGCGTAACACCGTGCTCTTTCTTCTCCTATCCCATCACCATGCCTATGGAGCTCGACCAGACTCCGGCTCCCCACGCGGAGCTGGTCAATTACATCGCCGACCACCCTGAAAAGCCCATGGTCGAGATCCTGGCCCCTTACCGCAAGTACGAGTCTCAGCTTCGTACCATCTTTGCCCAGGACCGCCAGGACCCGCGCCTCGACGACCCATATGTTAATGTCCTTCCACTCTTCACGGAGAATACCAAGCGCATCACAACCCGTGCTAGAGATCTAGCCTCCGAGTCCCAGGAGGAGAAGGACAAATACATTATGGCTCTTCCCGAGGACAAGCGCCGAGCCCACGGCTCTCCCGCTACCGTTTCCTCATTGAAGGAGTTCCAAAAGAACTTCGGTATCTTCTCCGAAAACTCCCTTGCGGACCTAGACTGGAGCAACGTCGTTGCCGCAGGCTCTTCCGTTGTCAATTGCCTGCTCCCCGTGCCTCCCGAATTCAACGCGAGCAAGCGAAAGCTCCGTGAATATTACCACGAGAAGTTTTGCCCCGCGTCCGATGTTGACCTCTTCTTATATGGCCTCAATGAGGAGCAGGCAATTGAGAAGATCAAGCAGATTGAACAGGCCGTCCGTGATGCCATTCTCACCGAAGTCACCGTTGTTCGTACCAAGTACGCTATTACAATTGCGTCTCAATACCCAACTCGTCATGTTCAGGTACAATCCAGGTCGCCCTATATATCCCTCGATGCTGTGAGACGCGAACTAACTTTACGCTCTAGATTGTCTTGCGTTCATACAAATCCATTAGTGAAATCTTGACTGGTTTCGATATTGATGCTGCGGGCGGTGCTTATGATGGAAACCAAGTCTACGTTACACCCCGGGCACTTGGGAGTTTCATTACCCAAATCAATCAAATCGATCTGTCTCGACGAAGCCCTTCTTATGAGAATCGTCTGTCCAAGTACTCGCACCGCAACTTCGAGGTGTACTGGCGTGACCTCGATCGCTCCAAAATTGACCCTACCATCTTTGAGCGAAGCTTCCAGCGGACTTTGGGTTTGGCTCGCCTCTTGGTTCTCGAGCGACTACCTACGTCGAGTGCTCGCGAGACATACTTGAACAAGCGCCGCCGAGAACGCGGTCGACCTACCGTATACTTCTCGCGTGCTCGCCTTCGAGGCAACATTAAGGACAATTATGAAGACGAGGTCGCTGATTGGGTTGATGAAACCGAGGTTTCCAACTACCACACATTTACCGTTCCGTACGGAGAGAAGTGCGTCATCCTAGTGCTTGATACTACCACAAGAAATAAATGTTGGCGTTGTCACTAACACGCTTCCCTTTCAGGTTCCATGCCAAGAAGATCGAGAAGCTCTGCTATACTCGCGATCTACGTAAGTGGACCCCGTAATTGGGGCCTGCTTCCTTGGGTAACTAACATTTATATACGACCAGTTCTGAACGCCGAATGGAATCAGCACAAGAAGCGCGAGGTGTATCTTCACCGCCATCCGGCCTTCTTTGGCCGAGTTGAGGACGTCATTGAAGACTGCTGTGGCACGTGCCCGAAGCCAGTTACCCCCGAAGAGATTGAGGTTGCGCAGAAAGAAGCCGAGATATACATTTCTGGCAAGGTCAAGCTTTTGATCGATGACCCTGGTCGCCAGCAAATCGGCTCCTTTAACCCCTTGACTGCAGATGACTGGACCGACATGGCCTACGTCGGAAACACCGCACGACTTTGCCAATCCATCGTGGACTCTGAAGTCGACGAGGTGTTGGCTTGGCTCTCTCAACCTGGTGCTGATGTTAACCGGCGGGATTACACTGGAAGGACTCCTCTTCATCTCGCTGTCGTGACCTCGACTCCAGACGTTGTCAAGTGTCTCATTGACCACGGCGCGAGGCTCACCGCTCGCCTGGCTGACGGCAAGACTGCCCTTCATCTGGCTGCGGAACGGGGCATCCCTGAAATGATTAAGCTGTTGATGGAGAAGAGCATCGAGAATGAGGAAGCTGAAGAAGAAAAGCAAGATTCCAAGCGTAGAGCATTGCGCGAGAGCCAGGAGGAAAAGAAGCCCGCGAAGGTTGCATCCGAGTCAGATGAGAGCGAGGAATCGGAGTCGGAGTCGGAGGAAGATGAGGATATGGACATGCTTGAAGACGCTACCTCTGACGACGATGGTGCCCACTCCTTCGCTACAGGCTCATTTGTGAAGGTCAAGAGCGACGCTGAAGTGGACCGCATCAAGCAACTGGAGGAAAATAACGACGACGAGCCCGACTTCTATAAGATTGATGTCCTGGCATGGGATTCACCGTGTTCACCTCTTCACCTCGCGATTGCGAGTGGTCATGAGGAAGTGGTCAAGACTCTTTGCGATGTGAGCCACACTCGTTTCCCTACACACTCTCGCTCTTTCCCTCTCTTCCTATTTGCATCAAGTAATTATCCCCTGAAAAATACTAACATAAATTCTCTAGTATGGTGGTGACGCGCTACTTCCGATCAAATTCCTCAACTCCGAGAGGGAGCCCGTCGCTGCAATTCTCACGTTGACTCTTGCTCTATCTCTTCCCTTGGAGAAGGCTAAGTCTATGGCCAAGCTCCTTCTCAGCCTCGGGGCAACGTCTTCCCAGGCTGATCTCAATGGGTGCACTGCTTTCCATCGATATGTGGAATCGGGCAAGAAGGAGATGATCGACACGCTCTGGGAAGAAGACCGGACCGGCGTCAAGACTGCTATCAACCATTTGGTCGTTGGGTCCAGTTACTGGAATCCAAGCGCCATTGGCCCCCTCCATCTCGCCATCGTCAACGGGGATTCCACCTTCGTTCTGAAGCTCCTCGAGGCAGGAGCGAACCCGCAAGTTGACTTCGAGACATGGCTCAAGGCGGCAAAATTCTCCCCCACCCTAGAGAAGCGACTGGGCAACTTCGAGAACAACAAGGGCATGTTCGAACAAGGCACCACACAGCCCCTCATTGCGGCTCTCCAAAACTGCACAGATCCGGAGACAGCAATTCACCTCCTTGAGAAGGGTGCTGACCCCAATTCCGTTCCCACTTCTACCCGCAATGTTATTAAGAATGAGTGGAATCGCCGCTACACCAAGGGTGAGTCGGCGCTCGACATCGTCCAGGGCTACATCAAGGCTCTCCGCGAATACAAGCCCCCTAGTCTTAATCACAAGAAGCCCACTCCTCTCCCCGGCATCGATGAGTATCTGGACAACTTCATGGATGGCTCTTATCAGCATTGGATAGTCTCTCATGCTGTTCGCAATGCCAAGAAGACTCATCAATCGGCAGTTGAGTTTTACGAAAAGGACACATGCAAACTGAATACGCCAAAGCTGGACCTTATCGAGAAGCAGACAGAAGCTGTCAAGGAGGCGCTTGTAGGATATGAAAAACTCGAAAAGGTTCTTCTTGAGAAGGGTGCCAAGTCTTTCAAGGAGTTGTATCCCGAAATTGTTGCGGAACACCCTGGTCTCTACGTCCCCCCCGAAACCCCGGCGACGGCCGAAAAGCAGGAAGCCAAGCCTTTCAAATATGAATTCAAGTTCACCAATGTCACTGACGTCACCGAGGCCAGGAAGGCGGCTTATATCCAATTGTAAGTATTATCGACGATCCTATCTGGGCAAAACCCTCCTTTTGAAAAGTGAGTACTAACCTTTTGCTTTCTTCTCCGTTCTAGGTTCGAGGCTGCTTGGAGTGGTGATCTAGAAAAGATCAAGTCGCTTACACTGCAATCATGGGATGAGGAGCAGACCGAGCCTCCGCTGAAGATCTCTGTCAACGATGGTGATATGAATTCTCCCTTCTCTCTTGCCTTCATGCTCGGCCATTATGATGTGGCCTGGGGTATTGCCGAAATTGCTCATGCACAGTACTCTCCCCCCGAAGAAGAGGCTCGTATGTATGAGATGAAGCGCGATGATGAGGATGATGAATGCTATAGCGACGACTCGGAAGCCGACAGCGACGGGAGCAATGACGAACCCAAGATCGTCTCCAAGGCCGTGGACAAGAAGTTCACCATTGAAAACATTGGCCAAATTTCCATGAAAGTCAAATCTCGGACTAAAGCATCAGAGATGATCAATTGGTCTGCGAATACCTTTACCCTCAAGAACGGCGAGCCGGACCCGGAGTCGTTCAAACGCCAGCCTATTTGGGACTTTCTCATGGAGACACAGGTGGAGGATAGCGTTTTCACACGTTTCCTCGACCTCTGCATTCATTTCGGCAAGAAGAAGTTCGATAACAAGTCGGGCAGTGACGAGCCTGGCTTCACTTTCCCCGAGGACACCTTCCGGAAGCTTGTTGAAAAGGGTAGAGTAAAGGTTCTTGCCGAAGTCATTAAGCGGACCGGAGCAGGAATTCCCTTGGACCACCTCGTCAAAAAGACTGGTGTGGCAGTGAAGGAAAAGCCTAGATTTTACCAAGGACTGACCGTCTACGGCAAGAAGAGGTTCGTAACTAACCCCCCCCC
>JUDQ01000135.1:0-21249 GCA_000812075.1 Scedosporium aurantiacum
TCGCTCACTTCCCCCCCTCTTCCCCCCCTGGACATTGTAACGAATATTTTGCCTACGGCAGCAACCTCTGGTTGGAGCAGATGGCCACGAGATGCCCGGATAGCTCCTATGTCGGACGGGCCGTATTATTGGATCATCGCTGGCAAATCAACGAGAGGGGTTTCGCCAACGTTGTTGCCTGCTGTGGCTCCAACGTGCACGGACTCGTCTACCGACTTAGTGCTAAGGATGAGGCTCGCCTAGACAGGAGCGAGGGTGTCAACAGTGGGGCCTATTCGAAAGCGGTCCAGAGCGTGGTTCTATATCAAGCCGTACCCGGACTACAGCTGCCAACCAAATCGTTGGTCGAGCGCATAGGAGGGCCACAGAGGTCTGCCGACGCAGCCCGGCAATGCCCAAGGCTCGGAGCCATTGAGCAGGATGCGCGTGTCGAAGCCAATGTCCTTGTTTACCTCAGCACTGACTACACCCACCGAGGCTATCCCAGGGAAGAATACATCGATCGCATAAACTCAGGCATTCGGGACGCCGTCACCCTCGGTGTACCTCCCGAGTTCTTTGAGAACACAGTTCGTTCGTCGGTTCCAAGCCAGCCGGTCGTACGAAGGGTGCGCCATGGGACGCGTCATCAGGGAATGACAAGTGCTACTTATCAGGTCGTCGATGTCAGGTATCGAAGACCGCGTTCGCTGTCCCGCTAACGGAGAGTAGAAGAGCTAGTGAAGATCTGTCGCCGCCCAGTCAAGGAAGGCGGGCTAACACAGTCCGGCGGGATACTCCGAGATTGTTGAGAGAATAGAGTTCGGGTCCGAATACGGCATGACCACTAGGATGTGGTCACAAATTCGAATTAATCCCAACCCCATAAGTCTCAAGATTAAATTTGATCTTTCTCAACCTTTGCGTCTTCGTATTATATATAAAGTATTTATTCCCCCACATCTACTCTCGCAACAGCATGTCGCATTACCCACCAGTCTCTCGCATTGGGTCATTGGCAAAGGACCGTGTCCATCGTGTGTACTCTGTTGTGATTTGGGACTGATGTTTTAAATCTAATAATGACGCTTCGAGCACTCTAACAACGCCATTCTATGAGACGGCATACTTCAGTATTGTCATAGTAGATGGGGTACTGAGGTAGAGGTACAAGAATTTGGACTGGTAGATGTAAAGGCGGAGCGAGGGAACAGACAAGGCCGGCTTGGATGGATTTCGATCTGGACTCGTCCACACCCATGGGACTTGCGCAGCCTTGACCCTTGACTCCTTATCTATGCTCTCTTCATTCTCGACCTCTCCGTTCTCTTGCCTACCGAAATTACGAGGTAAACGGCGAGTGCGGATTTAGGGCATGAAAGCACGCAACTCTTAACCTGCTGAGGGATTTACTAGGCGTGTATGGCTGACCATGATCAAAGCATGGGGACGTATTTAATAGACATACATCCACAGTCACGCATGTGAGCACTGAGCAGCCATGCCAGCCGGGCAACATGCCAACATCTAACCTTCGGGGGGTAATGACCTTTGGTGGAGTGCCATCAACCGCAGACGATATAGAACGTTGGGCCAATATCAGCCGCTGAACTCTTGATCTCAAGCTAATAGACTCCTAAAACTCGGATCAGCGACACTCAGGCCCCAGACTATCACAGCTAGATGAAGGTGTGTGTCTCTAGATGTTAAAAAGTATATAAGACTTTGAAGTAAGAGATGTCTCCAATTAAGATAGACTGTGAGAAACTGTAACATCTTTGGATACCATGGCGGGAGACTCCTGCGTATAGCTCAAGCTATCCCAACTACAGTGGCTTAGTGACGAAGCGTCTCATGGGTTAGGCAACTTCTACTTCGTACAGATGTTTTTATCTTGCTGAACCATCTGGAAGCAAAGGATGCTTCAGGTGCCGCAGCTGGCGGCACTTGGCCATAAGTACCTTGTCCCTTGTCTCGTTTCTCAAGTCGCCAAGCCACATCTGGCTCTCAACTTCTCCCTTCCACCATTACAGAGACCTCAAGCAATTTCCAAACTCAAAACCAACCTAAATCGACCATTGGAAGAAACTATTCAAGTCTACATCGCCATAAACAGCCCCCTCCCTTAACTGAAACCATCTCTCTCATTTCAACAAAGGAAATCAGGCCGAGCGCTACGCCCGACCTGTTCTGAAGTCTTTTTTAATGGATCTGCCTGCTGAAATCTTATCCCAAACCGATTACCTGCCTCTAGGAGAAAGCATAAATTTTGAGTATCCAGCTTCTTGATAGAATCTCTCACTTAGACAATGAATTTCTTTAATGTCCTAGTAAGGGCAGAGAGTGCCGAAGGTGCAGACGAGCGCGGCTTCCTTGAGTACCATGAGCCTACTGGTGTGCTACCCCCTTCTCCTTGTCTATGGTGGATCTCCTACATCTCAGATATAGCGGGAAACAGTGCGCCCTGCACTATTTCATGGAGACTGAGTTTGCTGACGATGGGTAGTCATTCCGTTACTCACCCTCGTCTCTTTCCTATTCTTCTTGACTTTGTCAGATTGGCTCGCCAGAGTCATTGTCAGTGCTGGACTGATCGGACAGATTTTTGTGGGTCTCATCTATGGTGCCCCTATTGGGAACATCTTGCCGATCGAGTGGCAGGAAACGTTCGTTGCTCTTGGCTATTTAGGACTCATCCTCATCGTATTTGAAGGTATCGTACCCTTGCTTGCATTTTGTTAGAGAAGTCATTCTAACTTACGCCTAGGGGGCCTCACCGTACGTCTAGATTTGCTGAAGAAAAATTTCATCCTCAGCATATGTGCCGCTTGCATTGGCATACTGACGCCTATCGCGTTTTGTTATCTTCTGCTCTATCTCGGCTTCGGCTACGGACCGATTGAGACATTCATCGTTGGAGCTGCCCTCTCGGCAACCTCCCTCGGCACGACGTTTGTCGTAATGAGCCCGGCAAACACCGGCCTTGACTTTATGCAGACGACTGTGGGCAATGTGCTCCTCAGTGCCGCCTTACTGGACGACATTTCTGCGCTCGTCATGGTTAGCGTGGTCCATAAACTCGGTGCCCTCTCCGGCTCCCAATCTCCCAACGTTGGTTGGATCATCGGCCGTCCTATCGTGGCCAGCCTCGCTATGGCCGTCTGCACGCCGTTGTTCTGCAAGTACTTGTTCAGCCCTATCTTCAGGCGGTATTTGGAGCTAAGGCTCGCAAAGTTTAAGCATGTGCCTAACATCATTCTGATAACGCTTGTGCTTTGCGTGTTTATCGCCATTTCGAGCTACGCTGGCGCGTCTGTACTTTATGGGTCATTCCTGGCTGGGGCGTTTCTTAGCACCCTGCCAACCACGCACTCTGCTGGGCCTTACGTCGTCGAGAGCAGAGAGGAAGGTGAGGAGAAAGACGGCAAGACGCCTACGTTTGCACACTCATTTGCGAAGTATATTGCCGGTTCGCAAACGTATATTTTGCAGCCGCTCTTTTTTGCTAGTATCGGATTCGCCGTCCCATTCTCGGCCCTATGGACTGGCAAGGCTATCTGGAGGGGGATTGTTACAACTCTGTTGATGGTGGTTGGAAAGGTGAGTTGTTCCTCGCTGGACTATACGCTACGAATACCCAGGCTAATGAAGTTGCTAGGCCGCTGTTGGGGTTATCATCCCGGTTACGGATGCTTTGACCAGTAAAAAGGGAGAGTCGTCAGCACAAGGTGGCCTTTTGAAGCGGATCTGGAAACCTGCAACGTTCCTAGGCATGGCCATGGTGGCCCGCGGAGAAATTGGTCTACTCATCATCCAAGTTGGACTCAACGAGACATCGTACCTCTCGCAAGACGCCTTCATCACGGGAGCTTGGGCCATCATTTTGAACACCATAATCGGGCCCGTCTGCGTTGGATTGCTCCTGCGGAATCACAAGACGGTAGTGTACGAGGACATAACGTGGGGCATTCAAGAGAAGGAGGTGACTGTCCTGGGTGCGGAAGTCGTCGGTAAGAAGGGTATGTTGGGAGCTTGGGCAGATAGAAGTGTTCTGGGAAAGAGAGTTGGAGATGGGAACAAGGCCCAAATTCAGACTCAGGATTGAGCTTCATACATGTCCGTGAGGCTGGATCTCTGATAGAGCGCAGTAGTGTTGCAGAGGGGGGAGCCGGGCTGGAGGTGTTAGATTCGTTTCTAGACACGAGCATGCTCACTGCTGTTTAGACGGGCAGCCCAAACCACAATGGTATGTCTAATTAGGGACTTAATATTAAGACCGTTGTATTTAGCTTTATATCAAGATGATTCATTCAAGGAACAATTTGGCATCATCTACTACGAACCTTTGGTTATGGAACTACTACCCTACTCCCGCCAGAGTCACAAATATGGCAGATTGAACCTAATAGTCTCTGGCGAGCTTCTGGAGCTGAGACAAGAGAACTATGGGGATCCGGACTTGAGGGCGGTGTGGGACACAATACAAAACATCTATCGCGAGAAAGACCTGAGAGACTTCATGCAGGCGAGTTTTAAACCCAGAAAAGATAGAAGAAAAGATAGATGCGTCCTGGAATTTCGACAATACCCTCCCCGGCCGGATCTGCGCCGGGCCGCCAGTTTAATATCCCTCAGGGAAAACCTTCCCCATAACTGGACAGCCATGGCCCAAATGTCACGGTGAAAACTCACAAAAGAAAATACTTGGGTATTTAGGAAGGCCAATGCTGGCTATAGTGGCGGCTCCTATGATGGTACTGGGTATAATAGGAAGAAGTTAAGAACAGGCCCTTTGCGAGCTACCAGAGCCTCTCCTTCAAGCATGTTCGTACGGGTTGTCATGAGCCTCGCTAATATCCTTTCAAATGACGATGACGGCAACGGACGACCACAGTAACATGACAGAGTAGCGGCGAATCCGCAACCAGGAAGGGCAAAGACAGCTCTAAAATTTTCTATATCTCTCTGTGAGCTCCAGGATGTTTGATCTGTTCGTAGGTCACTAATACAATAAAGAGGCCGAGAGGCCTTTGGGAATTTTACCTCTTCACACTTGCAAATCATGCCTTCTCAGCTCCAAGTAATTGTTTCAGGATCCGCGCACCACGTCGAGCACGACTTGTAATGCCGTCGGGAACATTACAGAATTCAGATGCAGAAAACATTACTGGCCCAGAGGGCCTAGAGTAGGTAAAGGCTTACCTCTTGAGGATCAGGACCTGTATGCAGTCAAACCTGGCGGGTGGGGACTCATTTCTTTGTTTCAAGTGCGGAACTAGGATTTGTGGGGAGTGTCCGTCCTGTCCAAGGGAGATAGATGGACCAGACTCAATATACCTCGCCTCCCCATGACCACATGTAAATGCGCCTTACTAGGCAGAAATTTTATATACGTTTGCCCGCCATGTGATGGAAAGGAAGAAGAGGAATAAGAAGAAGAACAGATTAAAAAGCGATCCTACACCCCAAATATACGGGCTCCGGAGGTCTTGAACCTTGACTGTTTCGTCGTCCGTGAGCCTGAACATCTCGAGTTCTGAGATTGAGCCATCTTTGCGCCTGCTCGTAGTGTATCAGCGGTGAACCGCTGATTAGAAACCACGACTCCAGTGAACGATTTGCCAGTGCAGTTCTGGTGTATAATATGCGGCCGCCAGCGTTCCATGAGACATGAGCGAGACGCACGCAGTGTCCATGGCACTTTTACCAGAGCGCGGATGGCCCCCTTAAAGGCAAAAATTTCTCTCATTCTTGCTCACCAACCTCGTCTGACAACCTGCAACCCGCATTGCTGGCCTATATGAGCCATGAGCCGCATGCTATTATATCCCCAGGATTCACGCCCGAGAAAGCGGGGCCATGTAACCAGTGGTGCGCAGAAAAGAGGCAGTTTCTATCTTAGCCAAGATGCAGTCGGAGTCGGAATAGATCACTCGCATGAAACCCCATATGCAAAGTGATGACGCAGAATGCCAAAAATGAAGACTGGTGCCATATTCTTGCGGGCATGACCCATATTTGGCGAGCCGGGAGGTCTTGCGCCACCCAGATTTTTAAGAGGTTGCACCTAGAATGTCTGGTAGAGGATTGATTCGGCCATGGGTTAACATCAATGATGCAATCAATCAATCAATCAATCCATGATCATGGACACCAATTACTTTTATAACCAAGGCAGCTCCCTCGACACGGCGAAACTCATGAAGCTGTGAACATTGCAGTTCAAACCCAAGGCCTCTCTTTTTTTCTCCCCCAGCCAGCCAACCCCCTCCATGTCTGGCCTCCCTTGAACACCAAGGTCAGATTTCCTCGCCCTTGCAGCAGAGCATTTGACCACATCGGCATTTGATTTCGCCATGGCTCCCACCACCACCCGCTCCTCTTTCCTCTCCGTGCGGGGTATCACCACCACCCTTGCCCTGCCTCTTCTCCTCCTCGCAAGTTGCGGCCAAACTTCCGTCCTCCCGCGCCAGCAAGATAAAAAGATCCTCCCCTGGGTCACCGTCGACGCCGGCGGCGCAGCCAAGACAATCACGCCAACAGTCCAAGGTGGCAAGACCACATCCGCATTCCCCGGGAACGCCGCACTCCCGACGGCGGACGCGGATGGTGCGGGTGCATTTCTGGTCTGCAATGAAGAGACGGGATCTCATGGGACGTACCAGCCATTCTGCGCGCCTGAAAATGGTGCCGAAACGGAGGTTGGAAAGACCTATTTCAGTAAGTCTGCCTCTTGTCCCATAAGCCGATGTTTTATTTTTATTTTTCTCTTTGTTTTCCTGATTGCTGATAATTCGTCAGTAACGTGGGATGCGAACTTCTTCCAACAGCCCGAAACACAGGTGATGCTTCAAGGCAACTACCTCTCCTCCGATCCTGATCCCGGTATCGCCGACTCTGGCTTCTCGTCTGAGCGGTTCGGGGCATCAAAGGGCTTTTTCGCCTGGAATCCCGGAGCCGGTGATGTTGACCTTCCTGAGGTAAATAGCACCGAAGTGCGATTTTACCTCGCCTACCTTGACACCGACGGTACGATCAGGGACAAGGATCCAGGGCCAAAAGTCCTTCTGCATATTACGAAAAAGGAAAAGGGCCATAAAAAGAATATTACTGCCATTGCTGTCGGCGTCGTAGTTGGCATTGTCGGACTTGGTGTCATTATCGGCCTTGCCTGGTTTTTCCTCAAGAAGAAGGTGAAACTTGGAGGGTCACGAAACAGCGGCGGGTATGGTGTTAGGCGGAGTAAGACTCAGAGATCGGCGGGTATTGCTCTTGATGCATCGCCGTCTTTCCAAAGGGAGGATGGTGACTTTGCTCGGCCGGCAGGGAGGAATGTGTTTCGCGAAGAGGTGGCTCGTCAAGACAGGGGCACAGGATATTAATTCTACGAGGATTAAGAATGGGGAGAAACGAGTCGAAGCTTGATGGATATTTCCCGCACTTGTTTATCGCAGAGTCTGCACAATGGGCGGGATCGTGCTATCTTTGGTGTTGGAGCCATGGGCCTATGGCGCATTCTGGAGTTCTTAATATCAATCTTGAACGTTCAATCTGAGGGTTCTGAAACAAAACGAAGCGGGATATAACGGGTTGGAAGAAAAAGAGGGCGAAGCAAAAGAAAGCAAACCCGCCGGCCTAAATTTGCCTTCTACATTCTTGAAGCCAGTTCCGGTAACCCATTCAGTCATCTCCTCTACTTTCCTCGACGATCTTACCCTCAGTAATCTGCAGAACCGTCTTGAGATCCCTAAACTCAATGCTCCTCTTATTTCTACCAGCCATAATGGCAGCGGCCCTCACCACGTTCCGAATCCTGCGCCCGTTCAGAGCCACATTGGCGAGCGCATCAAGGGCCGAGGGCTGCAGTCTCGGACATCCATTGTGTGACAGGAAGGTCTCCCAGATCGTGCGGCGCGTAACTCGGTCCAGTGGAGGGTAGGTAACGGTGAGATGTATACGAGATGCCAATGCCGGGTCAAGCGCATCTGGACGGTTCGTCGTCAAGAAGAGGAGTGACGAGGAGTATTCGATTTCGTGCAGGAATTCTGTTATACCTGTTAGTGTCGCAGCCATTATCAACAAAGAAAAATTTCAGCTGGGCAAGATACATACTAGTCACAACGCGGTTACGAAGAGGACTCGATTCGTTTCGTGGTTCTAGATATAGATCGCATTCATCCACGAGGAGGAGTGCCTTCCACCTAGAAGCAAGCTTAAACGCTTCCGAGAGTTTAATGGTAGATTTGTCTATGCCTCTCGGCGACGGGTATCGCTCCTCGTCGAGCTCAACAATGCTTTGACCGAGGTCAAGGATGTAGAGCGGAACACGAAGGGTTTCGGCGACTGGATTAACAGTGTCAGCAATATTTATAGCGACGAGGATAGTAATAGCAATCTCAATATACCTGATTCGGCTGTGAGCGTTTTTCCTACTCCTGGCGGGCCGGTGAGCAAAGCGACAAGGCCGCTACCTATTACTCGTTATTAGCACCGAGCACTATGGCCCAAGATATCTCCAGAACGCGGGGCCCTTACCTTTTCCTTGAATAACATCATCGAATGATTCGTCGCCATCAATGTGGCTTTCCACGAATGAGAGAATTAGGTCCTTGTAGCCGTCCGGAAGCACGAGGGTATTGAACGGGTCGGGATTCCATTCGATGTCTCGAACTTTGTTGACATGGAAAGTTTCTGCAGGGAAAAGAAAAGTTAACAGCGAGGTCAACAACAATCTTCATTGATATACAGGATTCACATACCCCATCGTCTCTTCTTCAGACAAAATCCCGGAACGTGAGTGGTGCAAATCTGGAGATGGAATTCGCTGAGAGGCTCATCGTCGATATTCCTGAGCAGAGGAGCGATGCGGGGCGGCGGTGTCTCCGATCGAGAACGTGGCCTGGGATTGATCCTTCTTACCCGCCGGTGGGGGTCATCCTCGTACTCCCGATCGCGATACGAATCACGATCTGGCGAAGTAGAGCGCCAGCGTGATCTCTCAAGAGACTTGTGTCCGCCCACAGGTGGGATATCCACCGGAACTTGAGTGATGAGAGCCGTCTCACAGATCATGTCCTCCTTAGGTCGAAGGAGGTGAAGCATACGCCTAGCATTCTGACTTCCTGTTTGATCGATCATCACACGGCGATATTGCATCTTCGCATCGCCTGCCTGAGAGCTCGAGCCGTCGTCAGGATACTCTTTGTAGTGGACACCAGTAAGAGAACAAAACTTGCGCCCACGTTCAATCACAGCCTCCCTAACCTTGTCAAAATCGCTGATGAAATAGGCTGGGAAAACATTCAAGCGCGTAATTTTTCGAGTACCCGTGAAAGAATAAATGGAAAAGTCGGCAGCCCATAATCCGTATCGGAAACCATCGTACTCAACGGCCTTGGTGTAAAGACGGAATTCCAACTGTCTGGTAAGATCCTCGGTGGATTCCAAGTAGTAAAACCTTTCGTTGCCAGGGCTGCCGTCTTGACACACTAGCTCTCCTGGTTGGAAGATGATCCACAGGTAAGGGAAGCTAATGAGGCCGTTGGCGACGAGCTCCTTCTTGACAGCAAAAGCTTCAGCCAGGTCAGCTCTGACGACAGAGCGGAGCTGCGTCAAGATTTCCTTGGTTCGAGGTACCTCGCACGACTCGATAGCTCTTTCGAATTTTTCCCAGCGGTAGAAGAAGGGCTTGAATGGCGCGCGGAAAACCAGATAGTTGATACTAGGGTGGATGTTATCGAAGCCCTCAAAGACGGGGAAGAGGGCCTCCCTCGTTGCCGAATCTTGGATTTCAATCGAATGAATCGAGACTCGAGATGTGTCTTCGCCACGCGTGACCGAATAGCGAATCACGATTGGCGTTTTCTTTTCCTCTTCTTCGTCGGTCTCTTCTTCGTCGCGCTCCGCCTTCTCCGGGAGCTGGTCGACCCAGTTGATGCAGCAGCGGCATTTCTTGGGGCCCTCGTAGAGATTCTGGACGAGGGTTGAGTTCTCGATGAGGGGCGCGGCGGGAGCAGGTTCTGGCGACTGATCCTCCCGGTCATGCAGAGACTCAACAAGGGTGAAGGAATTTTCAACGAGCTCCGGCTCGATACGCGGCATTGTCACGAGTTGCTTGCCTTACTATCAAATGGATAAACGGCACAAAGAACAAAGAGGTCAAAATGGAGTTGGGGAAAATAGAAATTGTAGTTAAGAGCAAACGATCCAATTCCAGGCCTCGGTCGGCGAGCTTTATATCTATCTCCGCATTCATGTTATCGGGCTCATGTCTATTCCAGGCTGGTCGAACTAGGTGCTGCTGCCTAGGGATTTTAAGGCGGACTACTCACCGTCTTGACCAAACAACCAATGGACAGTTCCATTGCGTTGTTCCACTTTCACCTTCTCAGGCATAACAGCGTCACCGGAACACTTTAATTGGATGTCAATCCCACGATCATGGTAGGACTAGGAATGTTGTCATCCTTGCATGCTGGACTCCGCACCTAATCAGTGCTTCATGTGCATCGCCCACCCACCCATGCTCCTTCTCCAGACCATCTTCTCTCAGTGTGCATTTACCCTACCCACGAAGAAGGAAACAGTCTGGTTAAAAGCCTTCGCAATAGAGTATTAGCAGAACTTTTCGAAGCTGATAGCCTTCATGGGCTTTGCGAGCTTGCGAAGGAGTTAATATAGTAGAGTAGCTACATAAATCATAGCTGCGACCTACTAACAAGGGAGGAAAACATTGATAACTTAAAAACCTTCCCTTCAAGTGCGCAAGAAAATTCTCTCGGCCTTGTACAGTAGTTCCTACAATATATTTATATATAGTTGCCTTTTTAAACCTCCAAGTCCTCTCTCGCGTGATAATTCTGTTATGGTCCAGATAGTGGTGGTGCAAGTTATGGACTGGATACGTCTCGAGGGAGATGATCCCCTTAGCATATCCTCGATCTGATATATCGAGGTATAGCACGTCTCTGCCTTTGACCAGCTCCGAAGAGCTGTCTCCAGGTGATTCCTCGAAGACGTGCAGAGTTAGACCTTACGATTTTTCTTGTTTTGTAATGATTATCATTTAAACGCCGCGATTGGATAGCTTGATCATCCTGCAGTTGAAAATCCCCGCCCATCCTAGCATATTCCAAGCCCCAATATGCAACGCCACTGGGCATGAGTGGAACGAGAGCTGAGGCGGTGCATGTTCGGGTGAGACAACGGGGGAATGCGAGATACCCTCAATACAACAAGCAGCAGGCCCGGCCCGCCTTGAGTTTGAAGTGTTCGGCCTGCCAAGGTTCGGTTTAATGGTTTAAAGTGAGTCCGGCGCGCAAAAATTACCTGGATCAGGGGTTGACAAGAGACGCTCCTACATTCCCCAAATTGGTACCCACATCACTCAAGATGGCCCAAGAAGCCCAGCAAAATGGAACTATTTCAGGCGATGCAACAAAAATCGAGAACCGCTGTAACGGCTTTCGTGTAAGTTCGGACATATTTTCGACAGCGGAGCTCCATCGAGTTCTCCTAGGAGTGCTTGCCGCCGCAAAGGTAAACGAAGAGGATGCTGTCCAGGTACATCAATGGTTTTCCGACCCCGCCACGTTGACCCCTCAGTCGATTGAGGCCTGCGAAGCAGACCAAGCTCGCATAACCCTGCAAGACTTGTGCGCAAAAGCGGAAGCAAAATTCCAAGGAGCAGACGATGAGCGACATATATCACTAGTAACTATCGGGATCACCTTCCTTAGAGTTACTGGTCGCAAGGGTATCCAAGTCCAAACCGATGAATTAGACCTCGTCTGGCGCATCGTTCGGACCGCCCTTGATGCTGCCCCCGAGTCTAAACTTCGCTGGGCAGCAAGTCGAAGCGCCCAGGGATTTCTATCTGTTCCCCTGTGCAGTCTAATAAAGGATGGGAGCATTAACGAGCTTTTCCGGCTCCACGTTTGGATGCCAGATGGCATCCGTGGAAATGCCGACTTCGCTGTCCATTCGCACCAGGCATTTGCCCAAGGCTGGATTCTTGTTGGAGAAGGAAAGGACACGCAGTATAAAGTTGAGCCGGTCACTACTGTTGGTGAGGCTACTCATGCCAGGTACGCTCTTGGTTGGACAGACAGCAAAGATACGGGAAGCACGACGTATAAAACGCACCAACAGTCATCCACAGTCGTCAATACCGGAAACTTCATGCATGCAGAGAAACAAAGGTCCACCATTCAAACCTCAGGGATGAGCTATACAATCCCTGAGGCTTCTTTTCACACATCCACAGTTAAGCCGGAGGTTCTTCATGCAACCTTCTTCTTTTTCGACGCTAGCCGAGGCTTCGTGATGGACGCGCCGGTGCTTGGCCCCAAAGACGCAGAGTCATTTACTCAGATCCGCGATCCTGGGGGAATTACTCCGGCCGAGCTCGTGAGCCGAGTGGATTCTGTCCGAAAGTGGGAAATTTTCATGGCACGAGGTCGGCATCACATGGATCGAGCCGAATGGGAACATGCGCTCCGAGAATTAAACAGCGCGCTTCATCTCTGCCAATCTGAAAAGGGCTTTCCAAACGCGCAACGCCACGCCTGCATTGTCCACGGCGAACTGGGTAACACGTACCGGCGGTTCGGTCGATACGAGCAAGCAGAAAGTCATCTTCGGAAGGCCATGGACGGTCTGGGTATTAGCGCAGAGAGAGTTGAATTTGGCGGTGAGCTAGGTGTGTTGTATCGCCACATGAACCGAGTCGACGAAGCTCGATCGGCTTTCTCAGATCAGTATGAAACTGCCAAGGCTCTTGGGTTTGACCGCCCTACTTGTCGAGCAGTTGGTAATTTGGGAATGGTCCATTACCAACTCTTCAAGGAGACTGGTGACATGGAGCTATTGGAAAAGGCCGTCCAGTACCTTAACGAACGAATAGAAAGAGCGTGTCGATTGCAGGATGAAGAACGAGACCCTGACCTCGACGGGAGCGCTGAGCACCGAAGACGCCAGGCACGTACGTGGGAGATTATTGGTCTCACTCGCCTTTCCCTCTGCTATTCCGCTAGAAACGAAAACAATGCCGCTATCCAAGCTGCTTCGAAAGCCTGGGACCTGACTGTGGATTCAAAAGACACGACTGTTATAGCAGTAACCCGTCTCTTCTACGGGTTCGCTCTCCTGAAGAATGGCCAGCGGGATGAGGCCCTCCAGCAGTTTAATCCCCCCTACGGGTGTACTCCAGCCATGGCACTTTGTAAAGAGCCATCGGAAGAGCACTGTCAGTATCTGCGCGATCTGATAGATGCCGGAGCTGACCTGAATTTGGTTGACGAGCACGGATATACAGCACTAGATTATGCCGTGTTTAGTGGTGACACTAACATGGAGGCTCTTGTGCTCGAAGGGCTTCGCAAGGTAGCCGGAAATACATATGAGGTCATCATCCAGCGACAATACGAATCTTTGCTGAGAAAGGGCTACCGCGAACTATTCCAAGAGGAGCTGCGGCCCGTCTTGCTCGATGGCGGCCAGAATTCCATTGAAAAGCTGCGGATCCGCTATGCCCAGGAGTTGGCCAAGGATAAACGAAAGAGCGATAAGTTCGACCAACTTAAGTTTCTTCGATATTCTAAATTTGTCAAGTTCGGCAAATTCCCCAGGTCGAGTGATTCAGTGACGGAGACATTTACCCCCGGTTGCGAGCATTCAACGGGCGAATTCATCGTCTTCGTCTCTTACCGATGGCTCAAGGTGGCCAACGTCACAACGTCACCCGATGACCAGAATAACACGCAGTATAATCGTGTAATTGCGGCTGTTGAGGGGCTGTTGCGACTTCATCCCGATATCAATCCGTCGCGACTGAGTATTTGGCTGGTTAGTTGTATACCACTCTGTGGCTCTCCGAATCGATGGTGTACGCTAACAATCACTGCTAGGACTACGCCTGTGTCGACCAGGAAGAACCAGCGAAGGGGGTGGCTGCTCTACCAATGATTCTCGCGCAGTGCAACGCGGTTGTGAGTCTCGTAGATGATGAGTACTACACTCGAGCCTGGTGCTCTGTTGAGGTAATGATGGCGCAAACGCTGAAAAGATCGTACCATTTGCACGAGTGGTACGAGCAAACCCGGGAAAACGGCGACCAAGAACTACCAAAGTGGACTTTACGCCCTGGGCCAATGGACATGGTGATAACCATGGCCGATAAGAGGGTGACTTTGGAGGAGGATCGTGCCAAGACCCTATTTTTGGAACGGCAGGCCAAGCTACTCGGGACGGTATAACTTGGACATAGGCAGATCTTCATTCGTTATAGAGCTGAGCTTCCTGATGTACTGGCCTCCCGACCAATTCAAGTCGCGGTCATGTCGATAGAGATTTCTTCGCATAGCGGCCGTCCTATAATTGAAGCTGACAAGAGAGTTAGAGTCTAATCATAGAGTTGATACTATCACCGGGAATCAATCCATGACAGATATTTGGTCCCAGCATCGAAGCTCTTCGACACCATTGAGCATTGGCATCCGTCGGTGGAGGGAGAAGAGCCAGCGATATTAGCCTTACTCTCAACTTGGCGATTGTGCCTGACTGTTTCGAAGGCCTGATGGCTATTGGTTTGCCAAAGTTCAGGGTTAATGATGCAGATCATCCTTCAATCAACTCGGCTGCGATTCCCAGCTTGCAACCTCACTCTTCCCCTCCACAATTTTTTTTCTTCTTTTTCTTTCCTTTTCCATAATATTGTTGTTGTTTTTCTCATTTCACTTTTCCCCCTAACAGTATATTTAGCGACTGTTTGATTAGACCACCATTGGCCCAATCCACTGTTCCAGGTCAAGGTGGGTGGCATCTTGTGCCAATTCGATTCTGCAAGAATGATTTGAGACCACCAGATCTATCTCTATAAGGAAACTTAGCAATTCCATATTTGGTGGATTTAGCGATTGACCAGCCCTTACTAAATATGGGAAAGCTACCATCGGAGGGGGAGGAGGACGTGTTGGCCAGCCAGATCTATATATAGATCTTAGATCTTGAGAGTCGGTTCTTTATGTCCAACCTATGAGGGAATATAGACGATCGCGGTGTCTCAGTCTATTCTACCTCGTATTTTCGCCTTATAAAATAATATCAAATGTCTTGGGGTTAAGGCTGAGACAAGAGCACCGAGACAAAGGATGCATCCATACTTGTTATTATTCATTCCACAGACTCTTCATGCACTCGCATTTCCACTCTTCGACGAATGAATAGGTTCAGGCCTGGAGTCGGCTAAGTAATAAATGATTGTTTTCATTCCAGCGAGTGACGTTTTCACCCTTTCCGCCCTTTATATCCGAGGTACCAGCCGTGCTTCGCCCCTGTCCTGTACCGGGCTTCGTCCCTCCTCCGCACTCGACGAAGTAGGCTTCTGTTGAGGTGCGCTTCGTACAAGTACGAAGAAGTGCGTTCGATTCCAATGTCGCACGAAGTACCGCAGCGGCGGGAGATACTGGCATGTTTTGGAGAAAGATACTCTTGAAACTCGACATTGATGGTCGGTTTTTCGCTCATGTACCAGCTTCCCACACAAGAAAAAAAGCTCCTCCAAAGCCGAAAAACACCCCATTGTTCCGGGGAGGGAAACACACCAGTTCGAGCAATTTATTGAATAGTGACCAAGACCCGCATGCCCAAAACGAACATCTTTCATCAATCTTGTGTGCCACCTCATACGATTGGAGCTACTCAGTAACCTCGAGACGCGTCTGTGTCCTTCGGACTGGTATCCCTCCTTCGTAGTCTGCCTCCCCTCCCTCGCTTGGCACGATAATGTTGATGTACGAAGTATGGGGAATTGGAGGAGGTACAATAAAATTTGCACTAGACCAATGCGTTTCCATCTTTGTGCATGGCTTCCCAAAGAGTTGGCGAAAGGGGGTCATGCTTGTCGTTCCTGCATAAGGTAGATTCAATAGCTCGAGCGTTTACTTCAGAGAGGAAGAATGCGATTGGCTAGTGTATTTTTTGATTGACTTTCAAGCTTTTTCTGGCTGCCAAAAAGGGGACGCTAACCCCGGTCTTCAGTGGGAACGAACCACCCTGGTAAATTGAGCCCTGTGGGTTGCGCCCAGCCGCACCGAGGGAATCTCGAAAGCGAGCCTTGATTAGGTTTAGTGGAATGGTCCTTGGGGTGTTCGGGTGAAACTATCGATTCTCAGAAATGACTCCCTCACAGATGGCGAAGTCTGTCCACCATATCTCACGATGCCGCTAGCATATGCACCTCGCAGCCTCCCCTCCACTCCCCCTTTCTGCTTGACAACCAGTGGAGTGTATTTTCTGGGTCGGATTATCTGGGGGCCATGAGGGAGCGCCAGCAAGAGCTATTTCGTATAAATCTCGGTATGCCTGCACATCCAGAGGCAGGATGCCTCCCTCACACCTGAGACTCTCAAACCTTAGTCGGAGTCGTCCATTCGTTTTTTTGATCGAGACCTCTCACACTCGTTTGATTTCTTTCTTTTTGGACCTTGGTCCTATTACTCTCACTTTATAATAGCACTTTAAGTGGCTCGCTACAATGAAGATTACAGGTCTCGTCCTTCTTTCGGCCACGTCGCTTGCACTTGCAGCGGTCGCCGGGCCCCCGGATCGAAATCGCTTCGGGGATGGTCACCGGGGGACTCGTGGCCTCGGAGGCGCCTCCAAGTCGAAGTGTAGCAAGACGGTTCGTGTTAATAAGCTCACCCTACTTGCTACCCGTCACGATTTATCCACGAGCATCACACTGACAGGCTCTATTCAATAGAGGACCAGGACCAGGCCAACAGTTACCAAGACCGTGACCCAATCCGAATGCCCCAACACGTCCGCCGGAGAGTTGATCACGGTCACTGTCCCCACAACAGTTACCGTCGGCGGAGGGGACGCAACGGTTACGATCACAGCTCCGAATGAGGACAGCACCGCAACCATCACTGTCACAATCCCTGGCGATGACAACGCTGCCACGATCACGGTTGCGGAGACCGTTACAGTTCCTGGCGATGAAGTCACCTTCACTGTTCCTGGTGACGAAGTTACTGTCACCGTCCCCGGCGAGGAAGTCACCGTAACCGGCATCACGACCCTAACCATCCCAGGGGAGGGCGAAGTCGTTACCCTCCCGGCCGAAACTGAAACCCTCACGCAGGAGCTCACTCTGACTGTCTCCACCACGATCACCCTTCCTGCCGAGGAGGTCACCCTTACCCAGGCCATCACCGAAACCCTGACTGAGCCTACGACGGCCACTGAGACAGAGACCCTAACCCAGGTCGTCACTGAGCCCACCACTACCACTGCTACCGAGACAGAGACGGAGACTTTGACTCAGGTCTTGACTGAGCCTACGACTACCACCACCACAGAGACGGAGACGGAGACTTTGACCCAGGTCTTGACCGAGCCTACCACGACTACCACCACTGAGACGGAGACCGTCACGACGCCCACGACCACGACGGAGACTGAAACTGTCACGACTCCCACGACTACGACGGAGACAGAGACCGAGACAGCAACCATCACGGAGCCAACCACCACCACCGCCACGGCAACCGAGACCACCACCGAGACAGTCACTGCCTCTGTGGTTGCCTGTCCCGCGGGCAATCCTATTATCAACGGTGACTTCGAGAGCACCCTCACGGGCACCTGGTCCGTCCTCACCGCTGGCGATGCCGACGTGGCGCGCGTCAGCGGTTCCGGTGTTACGGGCTACGCGCTCCGAGCTCGCATCAACACCGGAAACGGAAACATGCCCCAACGCGTCGTCCAGTCCGTCAACGTCTGCCCGGGTGCCAACTACAAGGTATCATTCAAGGCTCGAAAGACGACGACTGCGGGCACCGTCTCTGCTATCCTTTACATCAACGATTCTGCGCAGGCTGGTGGGGTGATCACTGCCACAAGCTTCAGCCCCGTCTCGACGATTGGTTCGGGAATTTTCTCAAGTACTGCCAGTAGCGTTACGGTCAGGATTGAATTCACGTACACCGGCTCGACTGGAAGTGCGAAGGAGGTTCAAGTCGATGATATCGTCCTGACCAAGTTGTGATCAGTAGTGGTCTACAACAATGACCATGATGTAACTGTAAACGCTGAAGATCTCTGATAATTTATATATTTAATTTCAGTACATAATTTAATGATATATGGGGTTTATCATCCGTTTCCCGCATGTGAGTGTATGTGAATGAGTGTCGCATATGTTCTAGGTCAGACTTGAGTCTAGGTCTGGGGAATTATCCTGATCCCTAAATCAACCCTTTTTACAGAAGAGCGCTGAAAATCCCAGATCTGCAGCTGGTCTTGGGGAGTCCAGCTCATGCTCTGCCTCGGCGCCATATTTCGACCAAACCTGTACCCTGCGACGGAGTCGGAAGTTAACAGCAGCACCTAGTAAAAGAGCAAGTCTCGGAGATGTGCTAAGAGAGTGTATCAATGCTCAATAGGGTAGGAGTTCAGTACGAGTTATATTTTATAATCATTTACATATAGCTTTCCAGCTAGCCGTCTTGTCTCCATTCCCCTCCTGCACTTGCCATTGCTCTCGCTGCCATTAGAATTCGATAATGATTCTTCCTTTCACCCCCATTGTTTAATTCCCAACCGCTTAATGGCGATTTGTGAGTAAGGAAATATACATATGCCTTTTTTCACACTTAAATTCATTTCTCAATTACTCCCCGTCAGAGCTTTCATCACTGGAGCTTTCTTCGTCAGCAGGGTCTTCCTCACAGCTGACGTCTCCAACACTTATTCCTTGGTCATCACTCTCTTCCTGGCTGCCAGCCTGAGAGTTGTCGTCCTCAAAAACAATGAAGCTCTCCGGGTTTGCCTCAAATTCTGCCTGGTCTTCAAAAGTAACTTTAAGCCTCTGAATAAATTGCCCGGGCAACTCTAGAATTTTCTTCTTCGCCCGATCCTTAATCTTTGTAACTGACAGTTCTCGCTTCAGGATGAACTCGCTGCTTTTGATATAGGTGGCCGCAAAATCCTCCCAGAGAGAGGCGTCAAGATCGGGCCTTGGGAAATATGGGTCATTTCCATGTGTAGCGGGAACAAGCTTGTCGAGGATGTCTGTATCCGTCAACTTGAAGGAGCGTGACTTGTCAAAGTCGATCATCCAAATATGAGTTTGTCGTCGGCGGAAATCGTGTTCATAAATAGAGCGTGGCGTGCTGCCTTCTTTGAAATCCATCGTATGAGGGGGAATCGTAGGCCCCGCAGCAGAGGTTCCAAGAACAAATTCGACGTCTCGGCCGTCGAGGTGAGCCTGCCAGTGAAGAATAGAAACCCCGACGGCAACCTCCTTGACAAGATCAGGAAGTTTCAGGTCAAGTGTGAGCATTCTGTCATAGTAAAGTGGGAAATTTTGGAGCGTATCATAACACATGCCTTTAGGCTCATTCTCGCCGAAGTAGAGACGGATGAGGCAGGCTTTGTTCTCTTCATTTTCGAGAGCATCCTCCTGGATCTCCTTGGGGAAAAAGGTTGAGATCAAGAACGCTCGGGTTTCACTCGGTATTGGGAGCACGCGCTCTTCGATAAGAGCCGCCCGGGTGAGACGATCGTCCGGGGGGATTCTGGGTTGGATTGGGTCCCAGAAATTCTTATCATCGGGGGTATGATACTCGAAACATCGAGGAACTCGGGGAATGGAAAGCTTGTTGCGGAAGAGATTTTGGAGTTGTTCCTCTGTATGAACCACGGATTTATAGGCGAGATTGGTTTGGAGAAAATCTTGCCAGAGACCAGTATGAAGCGAAGATCCTATCTTCACAACACGCACGGTTCCTGGAATTTCGTAAACAGTGCCGCAGGTGCCTCGACCGATGACGGTAAACGGCGCCGAAGAATCTGCGCGGGTCGCGTTCATGCGCTTAGCAAAACTGGAGGCGGTAGACTGCACAGACTTTGACGATAAAGTCCGAGAAAGGGCCATCCTTCGGGCTGAAGTCGGATCGTTTGACCCAGAACCATCAGGTGCATCCATTTTGGCAGGGAGATAGAGTACCGCTGTAATGAAGATGGATTGAACGATATTCAATATCTAATTGAGTAGTAAATGGGAGCGAGAGTGCGCGAGGTGGGGGGATATTTCATGATGAAAAGAAAATCTGGAGGGCAAACGATGGGAGATAGGAGAGGAGAAATACGTGGAGACCATGGTTATAAGAGGAGAATCAACTGCTTTTTTAAGAGTCGAGGAAGCGATGACTCCAATCTTCAATGATATGCCATGTGATATTTAACAAGGCGCGAGGCACGGAAAATGGGTCCGACTTAACTTAGGTACTAGTTTAACAAAAATCTTGCCACTATTAACTCTACACCACCAGAACACCAACACCGAACATTGAACGGACATTTGAAAGCCCCACTTGCCTTACATTTGAGATCCCATGAACAAAACACGCACTGAATAGAGTTTAGAGTTCGCGGAATTACTAAGGATTTAATTCCTAGAAGGAGCGACCTTCGGGAGTCGATATAGACTTAAAGATTAAAAAAAAAAAAAAAAAAAAACACCTGGGATTACTGGAGATCTTGGGAATCTGTAAATAGAGTTTATCAAGATGATAAGCACGATAATTGGACTTGACTGATAGAGCGTGATGATAGGAAAGAAAACAATAGGTACATGCCGAGCTTCGTACGCCAAAAAGCTGTACTTAGCCAATCCCGGGATGGAAATGGCGCCCAAAGCCATGGGCCCCTTCGTTCTTGGGTAACTTCATCTCTCTTGGAAACTCGAAGCCGAGGGGTCAATGATATCAGCCTCGGCCACAGAAGGACGAAATGAATGGAAAAGCTAACACTAGCTACTAACACAGAATTCGAGGCTTGATATCGTGGTCTGTAGGAATTTAGGCGACATCGTGCTCCCAGTTTAATCTTTCAGCGAGTCCTCTCATCCGGTAGTCATACCCAACTGAGCCACAGTTGTGAATCAGAGCTAGTTCAAAATGACATTATCACCACTGAATCTTCTTCCATAGACTATTTCTTCTCTCTTACGAGTATAAATCAGCCCAAGAAGATCAATTGATGTCTTCCGGTTTGCCTACCTTGCGTTTTCCAACCCTGCACCAAAGTTGGTGTTTAGATAACCACATTCCAAATCCGGCTTTTGTGGGAAGGGTCAAAGCAGCCGGTTTCCTCTCCTCATGTGGCATCTCAAACCTCGGCGTCGGACATATGCTGGAAAAGAAAACACACGAAAAGGGACAACGATGGTCACCCAAGGTAGCCTTTCCACTTGAGTACTCC
>JUDQ01000135.1:21628-48076 GCA_000812075.1 Scedosporium aurantiacum
CCCAACTTGCCATTTTCGGGCTCGGATCGGCGCTACACTTGCACTTGCAGAAAGGTCAGAAACCATACCTCATAGTGTACACACGAGGAATGCGCTGGCCGTGAGGTGAGTGAAACTAAGTACTTCGTACTGCCCCATTGAGCTTAGCCACTGGCGGGCTCCTTGGGGCACCTTGACTCACAGGACAGGCCCTGATCTGGGTAAAACCTCACCATGTAACCCTTGAGGCCGAGGCACATGTGTGAAAACCCTTTTGCATGCTGCCAGAACGCTGGATATTCGAAAGAGGTAACCAGAGCGTTGTAAGCTACATCTTCCGTCTTTCTTTCGTAGTAATAGTTTTCATATCGTACTGGCTCAGCAGTGGGGAACCTCGAGGCCATTGATGCCTACGAAGTCGCCCATTCTCCTGCAGCTTTGGGGGCTTAAAAATGGCCGGGTCAACAACAGCCCGCAGCTGAAGCCTTATCCTTGACAAAACCGTTACCATGTTTGGGAGGCTAGACTTCGTGCGTCGAAACCTACTCGCGCGTCTGCGAGTGGTCGGAGTTAGGAGATGACTACATGGATCAAAAGGACCGACATATTTTTATCCATGCTAGGCAGCAATAAGGCAGTGAAAGCAAGCTCGACGACCAATTTGACGCCCTGCCAATCTTAAGCTCTGGAGAAGTCACACTTCACAACGTCTTGCGGAGTACTTTCGTGAGGTCGTGGCGGCCGAAGGCAGCTAGGTTTCTTGCAGGTTTCAGCCCCGGATCCCACCTTCTTTCACCCAACCTATTCAAGAGCAGTCCAAAAAGGGTTGTTTCTGTAATACTCAGAGACCTCGTGCCACTTTTCAAGAACTTTGTCAACAGCTGATATATCGCACCGCCTCAGTGGCGCGTTCAAGAAACTACAAACAGGAGTCCTCTTCCATCCTCAAAGGATAGCGTGATGACTGGCTCTGTATTAATGTCGTACAAGATCGAAACAGATGAATTTGTATTCATAAACAATATTGAGACAGTGTTGGGAGTGCTTTCAGTGGCTCCGGACTTACAAGGTTCTTCCGAACAAGAGAGCTGGATTCGGAGCTCATGGCGGAACGGAAAAGGAATTTGCAGACTTAGAGGAAGTGGTTGTCTTTCTCTTCTTTCTTTTCCCTTCCATTGAATATCACGTTACCAGTCTCAGCACGTAGTTATTCAGTGGATCTTAGTCCAGTCTTCACATTTTTTTCTAATGTTTTACGCCGTTAGTTCTAGTTCCAAAGAACTCGAATTCATTCTTTCGTCCACTCTTTTCAGTGTGTTCTGTGTCTTATGACAAGTTCTAAGGCTGTACCACAATCTCATTCGTCGTTTCCACTCCATTGGAAACCTTTACTGCCAGTCCTCGCTATTGTTTTCCATTGATCAACCGATTCGATATCCGTCAGCTCTGTTGGAGAGTGTTGGCTCCAGCTTGGTAAGAAGAAGCTTCTCAGCGCGTGTGCACTGGCAACACAACTTGGCAAGGACATCGACCCGACCATGAAAGTTGCCACATACAGCAGAGGCTACCAGCTAGCCCCAGTGCTCTTACACGACACCAACCCAATTTCTACAATCGTTCAAGGCAAAAGTGTAGCATTACTTTCCGGTAGTTAGACAAGAAACGGTTCCAGCTATTATTCCTACAAATACCCCCCCAATAACACATCAGTCTACAGATCCACGAAAGTAAGAGTGTTCTAGTACATCAGGGTGATTTCACCTGTGGAGCTAACACCCTGCTGCCTGCTCTTTACTCTACTCATAAAAGACAACTTACATACTGATTCTGATAGCTGGATAATGGACCTCATGCTGCCTTCTAATATTACTATTTTTGCAAGGATACTGAGTGAGTTCACAATGTTGCTCTTCGCCTTCCCCCTAGCCCTAAACACTGTCCTTTCCTAAGCTTGTCAGCACGGTAAACAAAATGTATTATCGGAAATCGGTTGATTGTCCTAGCTGGGAAATATTTACTGTGATTTGCACTTTAATGACTTTGGTGATGATGGTATTAGCTTTACAGTCTCAAGTCAGAGGAGTAGTTTTAATTATATACTGAAAGGCGTGGCCTAGAAAGATACTCGTTGTATACATTTAAGTCTAGTATGTATAGGAGGCTCACTCGGAGAATATCCTGAGAGAAAATGGCAGCAAGGTAGTCTATATCATGTTGTAGGCATTCGCGCGCGTTTTTCAGCAGGTTCTTCTCGAAGATTATATCCCAACAATCTCGCCCTCGTCGTGCTCGCCCTTTCACTCATCTCCCCAAGCTTCTCCAAACCATGCGGTTCCGCCGCCGTCTCTCCGCAGAGCGGGTAGTAAAGATATGGCAAAATAGACGACTTCCAGATCTGGCCGCGATTAGCCCGGTTGACGGCGACAGTGAGGAGAAGAAACACCGCGGCGGCAAGAACCACTCCGGCCGGCAGGACGAACCACGGCCAGCTCACGTGGACATACGTCTCCTGGTGGAACGAAATCCCCTGTACCGTGACCGTGGTCGCATTGACATTGACGCTGGCAGCGGCATCATCTGCGGCTGAATGACGGATGAAGGCGAGATCAGTAGGAGTCACGCTGCGGATGTAGTCGCTCATGCGATCGGCCAGGTTATCCATCAGCTGGGAGATGTTGGCGCTCTGGAAAAGAGTGTTTGAGATGTCGAAGCTGCCTAGAGCGCTCGAATCGGCCGACATGGCGTTGTCGGAATACAAGGTCGTGGTGAATAGGTTGACGAGGGTGGCGGAAATAGAATTGAAGTCGGCGCTGTTGATCGCGAAGCTGTTGGTCACATCGCCCGTACCAGGAAGGGTCTCGTATAGGACGTAGGTGGCGGTGGGGTTATTTTCAGTGCGGCCGTTCCAAGTATAATTGATATTCCGAGAGCTGTAGGAGGGTGTGTCTGGCGAGCCACCAGTGACGTTAAATGCTTGATATGTCCGCTCACAGAACCGGATGCTACACTCCGAGACGGTCCGTTCGTCCTCGACAGCTCCGAGTCCGTCCGCGGGGCCTTTCATAAGCGCAAAGGTGGCGAGGCCGTCCCAGCCGCTTCCTCGAACTGCAACCGAGTCGAGGTTAGTCCAATATGAGGTTGCTGAGACGGCCTTGCCGTATTTTGCCGAGAGTTGGAATCCGCCTGGAGTGGTGACGTTGCAGGTCGTTATGATGGATGCTCCGTTGCCGGGGGCGCACTTGCTCTGCGATTCCACAGTGACATCCTCACAAGATGCGCAGACGCCAAGGGTGGACATGACTGGGAATGTGCAATTTCCCGAGGGGCACGAAAAGAGGGGATCCCCCTTTTTCTCGTAAACCCCCATCAATATGGCGCCCTGCATCCCCGGCTCAATCTGTTGCGCTGCAGAATCGTCAGCTTGATGAGACGGAAGCGAGGGGGGGGGGAATAAGGCTTACCTCTAGCTTGTCCCGTGCGAGCGGTCGTGCCGGAGTCGTAGGCTTGGGCTCTGCGTATCCATGCCGTGGCGCCGTCGTCAGGGACGGTTCGAGAGGGAAAGGAGATGATCTGTTGCGCAAAAGGATCTATTGCCAAAGCTAAAATGGTGAGGATACAGCCGATGGCCACTAAGACGTCGCCTCTCTTGAAATGCCATAAAAGACAAAAAGACCCCCAAGGACCACGACTCGCGTCATCGAATCGTTGCATGTCGACAATCTTGCGGGCACGTCGGCGGAAGTACAGCCATTTGAACTGACTGATACATTCGGCGATGGGGAAGAGCAAGGCGGATTTTGCAAGGGTGGCAAAAATGGAGATCAAGGCGTTGGGCCTGATGGGCATCTGCCACTGTGATAACGACCGGTTGTTCATTGTGCCCAGGATGGCCGCAATTGCGCCTATGCATGCGATACTGAGAAAGAGGCTGAGGCACTCGAAAAGCCAACTATCCTCGCCGATATTGCCGGAGGAAGCGGAGCTCATGCGGTATGATTCCGCCTTCCCAGAGGCAGATAGATCTAGGAGCGGATCATTGTCTGGGTTGGAAACTTCTGGTCGCCGAGTTCCATCTAGGGTGGTAGGTGCCGTAGCGCCCTGCTGGGGTCCTTGGAACCGCAGAGGCGTGGGAAAGCCTGGCGGTGGGATAGAATCGAAATGCGTAGGCGGGTTTGGTGTGAAATGGCCGTAGGATTCAGGGGCATTGGCCGAGGGCGGCTCAACAGACGGCACGCTGTCTTCACCCACTTGGCCGGGCACCCGCGGAGAATGATAGGAGCCCAGCGGCGGTAACGGGGAGCTAGGTACCCCCTCGCGTGAGGACATCTTCTTGACTGATAACTGAGAATTTCGAGACGGTATTTATCAGCTCTTCCTGGGCATACAAAAGCTAGAGATGGTGACACTGAAAAGCTATGCATCCTGGTTGAAGTGAGACTGATTGCTGTTTTTTGTTCTGTTCTCGAGATTGTCGGCCAGGCTGGGGCTGAAACGGAGATGCAGGCACAAGCGCGTCGATGTCCAATAGTAAGACGCAGCTGGTGTGAGGTATTGAAGGATTCGGCCGCATCCTCAGAACAGTTTAGCTTACAACAATTGATTATGCATGAAGCACCTCGTCTATGGCTGGCCAAGAGCTTGGCAGGAAGATTCACTCCCAGCCAGCCGAATTAACCAGTAGAGGGACATCTGGAGAGCCATGTTGGTTGTCGGCAAGCGAGTCAAATATACGGTGTATCTCGGAGATCAAAGTAGGTCCTATATCAAGTATGTTATTTTTCACAACTTGTGAGCCCCTTCGACTTTTTATTGATCCAGTCCATGCCAGTCTTGATCTCGAAACAGGGCGCTGAGGAAGTTCAGGAACGTTACCAGAAGGATGCCACTGGCAATTTTGAATAAAATTCGGAAAGGGTACATCTCAAATGATTCCTTCCAGACAGTTGATTGATGGAGTTTCAAAGCAGTCCACAATTGAGTCGGTGAGGACTGAGGAGGCCATGTTGTAAGTAGGCATAGAGGAGGTAATTCTTTTAGGCCCTTGAGTCTTGAAAGACCACGCTGCGCAAGAAGCCAATGACAATAAATAGGGGAGCCATCTTCACCAGTTATCCTATTATGAAGTCCGATTTAAAGAAATGTGCACTTCACAATTGCTGTAAGGTACAAACCGGTTGCAGGATAGATTATGGTCCTTCAGACACGAGTGGACAGGGCTCTTGAGTATCCAGAGCACTGGTTCGAGGCGGGATAAACTCGACGGAGAAGATGAAGAGACAAAAGGGCATGATAATATATATATAAAGGGCGGAGGGGTGGGGAGCGAACTGGGGAGGGAAGAAAAGTCGGAGAAATATAATGTCCTGCTTTATTAGCCCCAAGGGTTACGTCGACGTACTATCCAAATCAGAAGAGAGCCATGCTGATGGTGAATGTTCGGTTAGGCTAGATAGAAGCTCACATCGGTCTGTCTTAATGAGGACAAAATATGTCTTGTGGCATGAGCCACATGGCTAAGACGGGCTCTTTGTATTGAATTCGCAAGGTATGCGAAGTATAGGTATAGGATAGTAGGGCGCCATCCCATGCTCTCATCTTCGATTATTTCGAGGGCATCCTGCCTCTAGACTACAAGTTGAGAACCTTATGGTCGCCCTGGAAGGTTCCGTTGAACCTGATCGGGATATACTGATGAACCCAGAACTCACATCCGTTCTTGAGATAGAAACGAAGGTCACCCTCGACGACGTATAAATCCAAATCAAGGCGAACACCGTCCTTCAGGTTTCCCTTGATATTTCCAGTGTTAATGCCAGCAATCGTGACACTAACGGCAATTTCGAAGCTATCGCGATCAACGTACCCTTCGAGCTGAAAAAGAAAAAGAAGCTTGTTAGCGATTGACTTGTATGTCCACTACCACTTCGGCTTGCGGTTTCAAGGACATACTTTTGTAGGTCCGTAAAACCATTCGATGGGGAGTTGTCTTTTGCCGTCTCCGACAGGAGCAACATGGTTAAGCTCTTGCTTGGCAACCCAAACACCATCTTCGCCAGCAGGCTTGAGGTTGATGAGAACACCTTGCATTAATGTTAGCATCTTTTTTCTCTCCCCTTTTCTTTTTCCACAACGATTGCTGAGACAAGTCATACCAACAATGTTGTCCGCGGAAGTGGTGGCCATGATAAATATTGTCTCGGGGAAGTTAGATTGGGCTTCTGCAGATCAGTGAATGTTTGTGTGAACGAGGATGGGGCTCTGGCTCATCAGTAGACCTCGGGGGGAGTGGGGATTCTCTCTCTATATGTATTCTCCAGGACAGGCCACCGTATCTCATCTTCTCTCGTCTTCGTTTTCACCTTGTCGCGTTTTCCTCAAGCTATGGCACAATTGATGGCATTGAATGACTCAAGTTGCCTCTCACCCGGTTGCGTGACGGGCTTAGAGATGGCGGAAGCAATGACGGACGGCCTTAATGCGGTCCGACCTACCCTGCTGCCCGACTCGAGCTCACAGCGGATCGGAAACAGCATTGACGCCGATGCCAGACTCGCTTCCGTATCATTCGCTGAGATATCACTTTCCGTGCTTTGGCTTTCTGGAATATGCTGAGCGTCTTTTCAGGCTAACTCTGCTCTACCGATCTGGAGGGGAGCAAACTGAGTTTTGGCGGCTTGTCGCATCTAAAGTGGCTGGCTGAAATAGATGATGATAGAGTCGGCCTCTGCACCTCGTAGGATCGCCGGAAAAGGTTTTCCAAGCTCGCCGATGCCGATACGTGGCATGGGCGTCCATATGTTCAACACTCTTCGGGGTCAGGGAGGGCTGCGGCACGAGACCTGGATGAATTTCTATTGTACCGATATAAGAGTGCCTCTAGGTTTCATTTTTACTGACCTACTTTTTACAAAGCATAACTGAAGTTACCCTCGCCGAGATGGGGACGAATCGGAACTTCTAATGCAGCGTGGCCGGTCGTGGTCCCCGAGTTGATGGCGCGGCGGAGTTGGCATTGCGTTGGGAAAGGGTTTTACTCCTGCGGTTATCATTCCTCGAGATCGCATTCTCTGTCATTTCTCACCGCCTCGAAATCAGGGAGGCTCTTTTCGAATTAAGTCTTTTCTACCAATCTGTGAGGACCATGGCACAATGGGACACCGCCTCTTGTCACATCGAGCAGTGGCTGGCTGAAAGGGTGAGGAGGCGAGAGGCCGATGGATCGCCTGCATTACCTTCGCCGCTAATGCAGTTCAGGACTGAGGAACAGAATAAGCTACTAGAAAAGAAGCAATTAAAAAGTACTACTTTGCCCTAGTGCATGACTGTTGCTGATAGATATGTTCTAGCCCCTGCCTCTACGATCATCTAGAGCAACTACCGAGACTTGAATCCCTCAGCTCGGGCGTCACATCCCGCATTAGTCTCAAACTAGGAAGAAAACCCTCACAACTAGAAGCACACTCGGATAGGTATCAGAGAGTTTCATCTAGACCTCGCGGTGCAGCTCCGAAGCTCTACGTAGTTGTCACATACCCCTTCCCGCGCCCAGAATGCAAAGCTCGCAAGCGTCCTCAAGAGCTTCTCCCATAGCTGCTAGCTTCACGGCGATAGAGGGAAAGGAGATATCCTGCCCTCACCTGAAAATGGGCTTGGCCGTTCCTTCACCATGTGTTTTGCGGGTCCACGCTGCGTCTTTGTCTGTATTCGACATTAGATCGAAAATAACTGTGGTCCTTTGAAGTGCAAAGTCCGACTTCGTTGCTCATTCAGGCAGCCACTGCTTGAGGTTACGAACCGCGCTGCCCCCTTCCACGGTGAAACCCTGAGCCCGATAGATGGTTCCATGTTGGTTAATCTAAAAGGAGTCTAGAGAACTCGCACGGGACGCGATCTCGGGGAATGAGAGTGTAGTCTTGTCTAGGTCAACCGTCAACCTCCAACGTCGATCTGGCGATCCGGCTATCCCCCGACTCCGGGATCGGATGGGTAACCGTGGCAGGTCGGGCTTCATTCAGCCATTGGTTGCATGATATATCACGACTCCGATCACATGTTGACGTGTCATTCTATGCCACAAGATACTAGAGCTTCGAACAAAAGAAATACCATTGAAAGACCGTCGAAGAGTGTATGTGGTTGAGCGAATATATCTCCTCCAACTCTTCCAGGGTTATTCCTCGGGGCTAGGCTCCCCATCCTCGTCCTATAATTTGCTCGCCTGCAAGGTTCTTTCATTATACCATGGGCCGGTGAGCTCTTGGACTACCTGCGGACTATGTTGCCCTGGGTTATGGGTGGGTAGTGCTTGGGTATTCCGAGCCCTAGACGTCCAACGTCGGACGAAGTTGGACCATGAAGAGCCCAAATCATCACCCATAGTCGCATATTCCTCAGGTGTTGCTGCTTTCCCTAGCTCCTTGGAAGCCATCTCCATTTAAAAGTAAAAAAATACACAAGTCGCAATCTGCCACATAATAACATCATCGGCCGGCGATAATCTAAAGGAACGATTGGAATCGAATTCGCCAGGCACCGTTACACATCCTCTTCAGGAACCACCAGATCCAATTGCCCCAGGGACTCCACATCTTCTGTTTCAGATCTTTGCCTTCTCTGCGCTTATCGTTGGACTTGTGTTCAGGATGGAAAATAATAACGAGATCTTGGAAGACTCCCTCGTCCTCTTTATCAAACATGCAGGATCTTAACGACTGTCTAAAATAAACCCTCCCAAAACATACTTCTTGTTGGGCTCTGAATGTAAAGCTCGAATAACATGTAAGACGCTGACCTGAGCGGAGGGACATGTCAAGCAATTACCCAGATACCATAAACCATGTATCATAAGACTACTCGTGGATAATCACCAATCTCGATTCTCGAATGAACTCCATGGGCCGCACAGATTGGATGGTTTCATGGCGACTCAAAAGGATCTCCTTCACACGGTCGGGTCGGGTCCAGCATTTGGTCCAATTTTTCTTTCTTCCTTTTTTTCTTTTTTCTTTTGGAGTTAATGATAACAGTTGGCAGTTAGATTTAGCCTCCACTTCTCCAACCTTAGCCCATAAACGCCATATCGTCGCGTGCTACGGCTGATTGGTCCGATCCGGGCATCTGGTAGATTAGATCATCAAACATAGCATAGAACACTGAAGAAGTCTAAACAGAGGCCATGAGTAACCGAGGTTCGCGAGATGATGATGACTGACGTGGTTCACGCGCAGTTATTCGAACCTCACCTCCAGTATATCGTTGGAAGCCCGCAATCAACAAGCGATCCATACGTCTCGGAACAGAACAAAATTATAGTGATATAACGCTCAAGTTAGTTTCTTTCACAACTCCACAGTTCTTCAAGTGTTGAAATACCCCAAAGCTACGTTCGTCCAGCCACCATGTCAGACTACGAATACGAATGCAATGCCGCCCTTATTGGCACTGGAACCATTGGGTTGTCCTTTGCAGCTCTACACCTCATGACAAGTTCAGCGTCGGGAGGGAAAACAAGAGTTAGCATCTATGACCCTCGGCCTCAATTAAAGGAGTATATCGATGAGACTCTTCCAGGTAAGTCGCCCAAGGCCTGTTCACATCCCAACCCCTGAGCCATTTAACCAACGTCTTGATCTCTTCCCTTAGGCTACCTCTCAAATGTATGGGCATCAGCTTCTCAAAAGCCATCATACACAACGGCCCCAACCGTGTCTTCGCTGCTCGAATCCGGGCAACTCGTGCTTGCCGAGACACTGGCGGCCGCGGTGAAAGACGCCGACGTCGTGCAGGAGCAAGGACCGGAGAACGTAGCCTTCAAGCAGAAAATATGGGCCGAAATCGAGGCTAATGCTACGAAGTCCGCTCTATTCTGGACGAGTACATCCGGGATTCCCGCATCCACACAAGGGGCCCTGATGCAGCAGCCTGGAAGATTGCTGGTTTTGCACCCCTTTAACCCCCCGCATATTATGCCTCTCCTCGAACTAGTCACCTCCGCCTCGGGTGCGGATAACGCCTCGACCTCGGGTGAGAAGACGGAGGAGGATGTACTCGTACAGAGGACCCTAGACTATTGGAATTCGCGAGGTCGCCAGCCTGTCATCTTGCGTAAGGAAGTAACGGGATTTGTTGCCAATCGACTGGCCTTTGCTTTGCTGCGCGAAGCCGCATATCTCGTCGAGCAGGGAGTCGCGTCGGCAGCTGATATCGACCGAATTGTCGAGCAAAGTCTAGGACCACGCTGGGCCGTCCATGGCCCATTCTGGAGCTATCATGCCGGAGGAGGCGCTGGGCAGGGGCTGGGGGCCTTTTTCGACAAGATCGGTGGAACGGTGCAAGCGTGTTGGGACGATGCGGGGAAGTTAAACCTCGGCGATGGGGATTGGCAAGATAGGCTGGTGAAACAGGTCGAAGGGGCCTATGGGGACCTGGGCGAGAGTCAGCTGAAGGATCGAGACGACAAAATGAAGCGAATTTTGGACGTAACTATGCAATAGATAGAACATTATTTGTCGGCGAGAGAATGCTACAGAACAGTTCCGTCTTCGCAAGAATCTATCCTAAGCATTGTACGGGACTCGGTCTTGCAGCCTGGTTTGACTTTTTCAGTCTGGATTTTCCATGGTAGCGTAGACTTTGATATCTAGGATGGATATGTCTGGACAGCGCTCTCTCTGGCTGCCGAGAATGGTAACGAGTCTACTATTGCTTCTTCTTACCAATAACAGTAAACATTAAACACATCAGAATAGACCTTTAAGGGGAGAAGCCCGATTATTGACGATCTGCTCGGATTCTTATCTTCACTTGAGGTCTAAATGTGGACAATCCTTGGGGTCGCTATAGAATTTGCCACCCAGCTTTTCCACTATCTCACACCGCTCATCCATACTTATAGCACTCCACAACATACCCAGCCCCTTATCACCAGCTTCACCAGCAGTCATAGCTAATACCCACACGCCAGCACTCTGCGGCCATGCTGCCACCACCATCTTCCTCCGATCTAGGTCCTCCCCATAGCCGATTGACGCGTAATCGTAGTCCGCGACGCTCCTGAAGTACCACGCACCGAGCTGTCGCATACGCGTGCAGTGGCGGTCCTCTTCGTCGGGGTCGTCAGAGCGCAACGCTGTCTCGAAGCGGGCAAGGCCTAAAAAGGAGAGGTCGACTGAATTACAGTGTTCTATAACAAGCAGGCTCCCTGTTGATGGATGGCAGTGGAGGTGGAGTTGAAGATGACGCGATGTGTCCCCGTTTTTGAGACCGGCAGGCCGAGGTCTGTGTCATGTTCGGAAGCGGAATCATAGTTGGCTTGCCCCTGGCTCTTGCGAGTGAACGGCCAAGGAAGGCGTAGCATTGTGACGAGAGGTGTCGAGGGAGGGTAGGGTTGAGCACGAATGATGAGACTAGCTAGGCTGGTGTGTAGCTCGACTCCTTGGATAATACGAAGTATGTCAAGTCAATAAATGAATAGACTGTGTTGGACGAAGTAATCGAGGGGAGTTCGTTGTGGTGTAGTTTTCGCTGTTGCTGGGGCATATTTTGCCACTTCGTCAACAACTTTCTATCAATCAATCATACTAGCCTGCCCGGTTAGCTCAATCGGTAGAGCGTGAGACTCTTAATCTCAAGGCTGCGGGTTCGACCCCCGCATTGGGCTCAAATCCCAATGCGCCTTTCCAAGAAGGCACATCGATCTCTTTTTTTGTCCTTTTTATTCGGCCGCCTTTCGTTTCTTTTTTCTTTTTTTTCTTCCTCCTCTTTTCGGGGGGCTCTACCTCAACACTATTTTAGGCGGATTGTCTGGTCTTTTGTAATACTCGAGGAATGAGGGCACTCCTCGCGTCACTTACATACCGTGTCTGGTCATGATCTTCCTTTTCTCTTCTCTGGCGTGTCCCCAAATACTTCCCAAGTTGGACACTTGCACATTTCCCCACTCTCAAGTTGTGTATGAGAGCCGTGTAGCGAGCTTGATGATTTTCATCTCTGAAAGGTATCAACGTGTCTGTTCGGTTGTATGAGCCCTTTAACGAGAGGAGACGTTTCGCGAGCTTAAATCCGAAGAGGAACGGCCTCGAGCAGATGAAGAAAAGAAAGAAAGAGAAAAAAAATATAAAAAGCTTCATTTTTAGCTGTCTTAGTGCCACATAGAATAGAAACTTCCCGGTTCGAATGAAAGGAAAATATCAACCAACTGCGGTCGATAGGCTAACAGATACACAACGAGTACATACAAAAAAACTTCCCAAGCGCACAGGCTTGAATATTTACTCAAACCCGTGTTCAAAAATACTTCAAACACCGCCGTCTGGTGCTCTTTCGATAGTCTTTCAATCTATAACATGTCTTAATCCAAACGGTCCAACATCGACCCGACCAACCTCTCGGACAAATCCCCATATGTACGTAGCAAATGTCGAAAGTCCTCGCTCTTCCACAATTTCTTAACGTGGCATGCGGCGAACAATGAAAACATTGATCTGAGTAGGTCAGGAGTCTCCTCCTCGAATGCCAACCGAAGAAGTCCAACAATGTCCTCAACTGTGTCGGCTCTGACGTCATATGCACAGAGTGTCTTGTGTAGCTTATCCAGCGAAAGCGAGACTAGCTTCGGGATCATGTAGTAATCCGCGAGGAGATATACCTTGGTGTGCGCAAGAAGGGTGTCACCGGGATTCTTGCATTCTGTTGGCTCATATGGCGGGTCCATGGAAACAATGCTGCTGTCAAGGTATTCCGTGCTAGTGAATCGGCTCCAAAGTTGATCACGTTTCCGAGGCTTTCCCTTCTTTGCACTCTTCTTTTCCCTCTTCTTTAAAGACCAGATCCAGTCATCGTAGCCGTTCTGGGCGGCAGGTTCAGGGAAGGCCTCCTCAACAGGAGCTAGAGGAGCTATGGCTTCCTCAGCGGGCATATCGTCCGGGAGTCCCTCGAAATTGCTGTCTTCAGATGCAGGGTCCTGAGGCGCGGGGTCCTGAGGCACTGTCTCTATTAAGTGGTAATCACCAGTATATGCATATTCGCAGAAAAGCACAAACGCCAGCTCGTCGACAGACTCCAAAAACGCATTTTTCGTTTTGGCTTCGCTGAAATTGCCGTAGATTAGGTTGTGCAATGGTTGGGATTGGCTGGCGATCACGGCGGCGTGGGCGACAAATTCCCTTTTGTTAGGCCCGATGGAGAAGCGGATGGTGCCAGACGAGATGACTCTAGGCCCCAAATGTTAGTCCTAGATAACTAGGTTATGCGCGCTGCCGTTGGGGCAAGACACAAACAAACCTTTCGAAGCTGATAGGATCCATGGTGTGTTGGGTTTAAACTTTACACTTGAGGTTGGTGGAAAGAGCACCGAGACAATAACGGCGTGGAAGATAGCGGTAAGGACTCATTTCTGAGCTTCACTGTTGGGCACCAATGTTGAGAGGTATGGGGCAGCTGATAGGCGTTGGCCCCCGGCATAGATGTGCATATGCATGCGTCTTCGTCCTCCATGTCGTTTTATTTGTGCCCCCAGTCACCTGATTGACACAGAGCCATCGAACCAGAGATGAAGTCCGGAAACAAGCCATCGCCTGAAGACTCACCGAAAGACCTCGACCAATATTCAGCCTCTACTCGAGTGGTTGTGTGAGGCTTTCTGGAATTCACGTCTGGATGCACCAGACTGAAACGCCCCGTAGCTACACACGACTAGCCCGGAATCCGAATCCGGTTTATGCCTGCCGGGAGGCCTCACCAACTACCTCTTCCTGGGTGTTGCACGCAAGAGTCTGCTAGGAGAGTGCTCGAGAGAGCCATGTTATCATACGGGTCGTCTATCCAGGGATTGCTTCAATCGACGTCAATACCGTATTGCATAAACGAGCGCCGAGCCTTCGATAACCTACGCTCTTTTGGGTGATATGAGCGAAACCCGGAATCACCAACTATAGGACCATCAAGCCTTGATACAATTAGGCATCGCAAAGCTCTATTTGCAGTGACGAATGGACACGAAATGCTACAAAGCCAATATGTGAGGTGACAGACCGTTGCCGTCTCTCTACTCTCTAATGACGACGGTGTTGCAGAGATGCTGTGGGAAAGAACTGATCTCGCGGGACCAAGACATGCACTGAGAGTTGGCAAAATGACTATTTTCCGTCATGACGGTCCGAACTCCATCATCTTGATTCACCCATCTCTATCGATAACGTTTCTGTAAGTAGCGCTCGAGGTTCTGTTTGCCCAGTTCACCAACCAAGCACTATGGCTTCCCAGACGATGTATTCCACCAATGCCACACTGCAACGGCAGCAAGGGTCCAAGCAATGACGGGGCCAGTTTTATAGAGTAGCTTGGTAATTCCGATTTTCATGAGAATGGATACCTTTTCGTCGAACCATTTCTGGTCATTCAAATGAGGGAATGGTGTGTTCGGGACGGGCTTGCCGAGAAACTCGCACAAAGGCCCCCAGCCTTCCGACAGTTTAAACTCCAGTAACCTTCCCTTGGGGGTAATGCGCCTAACCAGCGCGTAGTGCTCACGATACTTCTCTTTGGCCTTCAGCTCGGCGTCCTTTTTGCTTTTAATGCCAAGCCATCCTTCCACGGTGGTCTCCTGCACCCTTCCGATGGGATAGATGTAGGAATGGTCGAGGTAATACACGAGTCGGACGAAGGGGTTGAACATGTTGCCGATGATACTGTGCATATAGCTTTTATACCACGAGTCTATGTCTCGCTCGACCAAAACAACCTTGGCCTCCGGATATGCCGCTATAAGGTCCTCGGAGAAGGCGATGGCTGGTGTATCGGAAGAAATACCGCCGAAGCCATGTAGAAGCTGGTCAAATTCATCCCGGCCAAAAGGCGTTCCAGCGTTGAAGAACTTGCGATTAATGGCGTCCTGCCACATCTCGTTATCGCCAAAGTTGGAGGACAGCAGGTGGAAGGAATGCCAACTCGGGATTCCCAGTTGCTCTAAAGCCGCACACATGGCTGCAGGACAGTTAGCATTGTCATAGCAATGTTATTCTCATCGACTTTTTTTTTTTTTTTTTTTTTTCTTTTTCCCTTTGAAAGAGGCACGAGACGTTCAATCGATCTCGGCAATAACGGCATCAACTCACATGAGGTTCCTGTTCTATTGAAGCCAAGGCATAGAACTTGCATCGGCACAGTCCTCTTTTTCCCTCGCGGCGATTCCTTGCTGATAGGACGGAAGAGCTCCGGATGTCTCTCCTGAACCGTCGCCATGATTTGCCTTCGGCCGTGAGGAGAATTTGGGGGGTGAAGTGGAGGCGGACGTGTCAAAACGAGATGGAAGTCAGCAGGAATGCCATGTTCAGAATAGGAGTGAGAGGAGAAAACCTCGAGGTTGGGAACTTGGGTATGCACTGATTGAGAGGTAAGACTTTAGCACAGCCCCACTGTAGGCCGTCAGCTTCATTTCCCAAACTCGTTAGACGTGGCGAGGATGGCATGCGACGTTGGACGGATGATTCGGTCCGGTCCGTCCGGTGCGAATGCCTGTCTCAAGAGCATGAAGACTGGTAGGCGCTCTTAACCCATTGGTTTAGAAGAAGCACTGGAATTATAGACGCATTGAAATGCTGCAGCGGCACGTAGCATCAGGAAATAGTAGTTTGAATCGCACGAGTAACAAGGTGTGAAAAAAAAAAAAAAAAAAAAAAAAAAGAATTAGAGGAGCCTTGACAAGCTTAAAGCGAATCATCCTCCTCAGATGCAGGCTCGCGGCACCTGGGTAATTTGGGGTGCGTCTATATTCGATAACCACGTAGCTCTGGGCTAGTTCGGGCAGTATCATCTTTGCATATCTCCGGTTGGTAGACGAGTTAGTCGCTGTTCGCGCCTCGTGTTCAAAGCCCAACTAGAAGTCCCCTCAAGCATGCTCTTTAGAGATCTCGAACGCCTGCACTTTCCATCGGGTCGCCTGGAAATGGAGTCGACCAATCTAGTTGTCCCACGTTGCTTCTGGGCCGCCATGCGAGGTTCCCATCTCTCTTGGCTCAGTGAGAAGTACCAGTACGAAGCAAAGATCGAGTGATCGTTTATTCGATATATTAGCATCAACCCTCTCGCGGAAGCATATCTCAAGATGAAGGCAGAGTACACTCTCGAAGCCCCAAAATTTTATCGGAGCAAATGGCCAAAATAAGAAAAACGTACGTCTTCGTGCCGGACTTAACCACTCCGCCGCCACCGGCGGGGCCTATTGCTCTCGGCCACATCCTCGACGACCCGACAGTTCTGCAGCCCATAAATATCGCGGACCACCTGCCAATCTCCTCCAACGAGGTCTACGGTCCGCACAGGATGGATGGCTTCACAGCGACTAGAAAGGATCTCCTTCATGGCACGTTCGGCATTTGGGCCAGGTTTTTGACATTAACGCTAGGCCTCGGGGCCCGCACCGAGGCGGGACTCGAGGAGGACGACGCTACCTATTACCGGTTCGGATGTCTCGAGACCACGTTCTTCAACCCCACCGAAGATTATATCCGCTCCAGCATGGCCGGGTCGGAAGTGCGTGCATACATGCGAACGGCCAAGTTCCGCGTGCCCGTGTATATGATCACGGGGATCAAGGTCGGGCGAGAAGTGGCGGCCGACTCCCGGCATACGTCCACCCGGAGCCTCAGAGCTGCTAGCCTCATTGGGCGGATTGGGGTCGTTGGCCCGAAGATGGAGTTCGCCCGCACCGTCTCGCAGGGCATGTCCTTCAACCGAGGTGATGATTGTGTCGTTGCCTTGAGGTTCTGGAAGATTAGGTATAAAAATGGCGGGCTCGAACACCATGTTCACACCAAAGGCGCAACCATGCAAGACGGTTCCCGGGTCTTCCCTGAGGATGATATACCGGAATTAGATCTGGATGGAGACGAAATTGGCGAAGACGATTTTGAGGTACTTGTGCAAACATTTAAAGGAACAGTTTTCGACGATCATGATGAATCGGTGTGGATTGTACCAAAGTTTCAAGGATGATGGTTTAAATTATAGGTATCATAAGCCCATTACTATGTCCTTGGGATATCCCCCAGGCGTTCCATCTAACATTTAGGAGAGGCTCTCTCTAATTTTGCCCCATACTATCTTTTCCTCTACTTTCCCGTTCCATAGGTTCCAGGGCGCGACATAATCGTAGTCCTGTCGAAGGCTAGGGGCCATCAGCTTAAACATGTTCCTCATGCCTTCATATGAGCGCAGCTTCTTCTTTTGGGCCGAAGTCAGCTCTCCCTCCGCAGCCAACCAGTCGGCGAGGTCCAGAATGTTAGCAGCGAGGCCAGCAGCGACTGGTGTAGCATAGGACGTGCCCGTCTTGAATATCTCCCCGTCTCCTGTAAAGCCGCATGGTACGGCTACTCCAAGCGTACTGAAATTGTAGTCCCCACGTATCGGTGTCGGGTCTAGTCCGCTCTGGTTACCGTGACCGTCTGAGGCGTGAATGCAGAAAACCGTTCCAGCCTTGGCGGGATACGTCCTACATGAGTTCCCACCGTAGTTCGATGCAGCGGCGAATGCGATCCTACCCGCCGCAAAGGAATCCGTAATCGCCCTGTCCATATCGTCATCCCAACCTGAATCATCCTCAAATCCAAACGACATGGATATAACATCCGCTTTAACCTCATCAACGGCCCACCTCAGCGCCTTATAGGAGAGAAGAATTAGTTCGTCGCCCGGGGTATGGTTACGTGAGGGGTCCATTGTAAAAATCCTTACCGCGACGATCCCATCATCCCGGGTATCGCACTTCTTTCCTCGGGAGATCTTGCCAACATATAGGTCTGCCTCCGGTGCGAGGGTGAGCAGCAGATAGACGACATTGGTTCCATGGCCATCCTCATCGTGATCGGGGCTACCGGCGACGAAATTTCGCTCCTCCCGAACTGGCTCTCCGTAGTTTATGTTCTCCATCTTCCGGCAGCTGCCTTTTATGCCTCGCTTCAGAGCACGGATTCGGATATCTCTGTCATCCAGGCCCGTATCTAACACGACAATCCGAACTCTTGCTACCTCCGGACATCGACGGACGTTGTTTAACCGAAAGTCCTCAAATCTCCTGAGGAACTCTTTAGCACGGGTTTTCCTGCGTCGAGTTAATACTATTAATCCTGGAAAAGTAGGGTCGGCTGGTGATAAACTCAACTTGTCCTCAGGCAGGTCCATCTCATTCTCACTGAACATGAAGGCACATGGACGTGTAAAGTTCGGCATGTCCCTTGCGGTTTCGGACCGAGATGAGATTTGAGTACGCTGTGAGATCGAAGTAAGCCTGCCGCTTTGAGTCGACTGTCGCGCAGACTTTTCAAATCTTCGAGTGGTCTCCGGTGGAACACGGCTGACCGGACGGGGGCGAATAACTGGTGAGGAGTGGGTGGCTGGAGAGGCGTGGATGCGTGAAGACGAGTAGGTGCCCAACGAAGTCGGAGGGCAACGCGATGCGTTAATAGTTAATGTGGAGGACCTCGTGCTGCGAACTGTTGGTGATTGCCCTAGGCTTATTCTAGAAGGGGCCATTGCCTTGCTCCCGGACACTCTGCCCAAGGTGGTCCTGGAAGCATCTGCCCTTGCTGAAGCGGGGGTGTGACTGACGGCTGTTGAACCACGTATCCTCGAAGTACGGACTGAAGGGCTAGAGTTGTCTGTTGGCAATGTGTGATTGTGAATCAAGTCTATATCTCGAGAACCTGCCCCTTGATTTGGAAATGTCATAACTTCAAGCTCCAGGGGACGTAGAATCTTCTCTAAGATGACTTGGCGATAGGCGAGTTCCCGGCTCATGCCCCGGGTTGCCTGGAGCCATTTCGGGAACTTCAAACATCCCTCAACAGCTTGGGCGTAATATGAAGTCAGAAGCTCCTTCCTCAGTCCATCCAATTCGGCCACGAGAGTTCGGTAGAGACTTGGCTTCGATCTCACAGTTTTTGTGATTGCAATGCGCTCCCCTTTATCCATTTCCAAGAGCAGTCTTCCGAAAGAGAGAATCAAGGGGTTGTCGTGTAGAGGATCGCTAACGGTTGATTGGAATTCATGCTCTGGTGATAGCGTACAAGGCAAATATGGCTGGTGGATATCATAAACGCGGTTCTCATCGGTGCCATTAGTGCTGTATGCAAAGAGAACATTCTCGGCAGACCAGTCCGTCTGTATCCACGGCCCCTCGTAGAGGTTTAATAGACTTTGGGCAAGAGTTAGAGCTAGGATTCTTTTGTGAACGGGCGGAAACTTGAAGCGGTCCCGCAAGACCCGGTCGTCTATGAGGGAAGAAAGAGATATCGTGTATTCCGCTTCTGGGTGACTCGGCTCGTCGTCAAAGCCAGATGTGTCATGCAGTTTGTTGTCGTGGACGTATATGCTCACAGCCTGTTGGCGTTCGTATGCCTCACGAGCAACTTGGCAGACGTCCTCGATAAGTCGTTCGTGAGATTCGGCCACCTCAGCCGGAATAGACCCGCTGTATTTGGTGAGTTGTTTGAGATTCCATGCATCAAATTTTGCACTACTTACGTATGGTTGGGAACAGTAAACCGAACCTCTTGCCAAGGGTTCCCTCGAGGACATAACGCCAATAATAGATCTAGCTGCGCGGAGGAGCTACCGGTTATAGGATTAGGGGAAGCCTTAAGATGAAGGAAGGCCTTGTGCTTAGAGGAGATCGATGTACATCGGCGCAGGTTGTTCTCCAGGGTGTTAAACAAAGTAACCGAGCAGTCCCTATATATTTGGCTATATTGAGGCTGAGATGATGGTGGCAGATGGTTCCCAGCAACGAACCCATCCTTCGCTATGGATGTCGAGCCTCGAAACAGTTTCCTCACGTCCTCCAAGAAGTGCTCGGCAAATGAACGAGTGGATTTGAGCAAGACAGCCCTCTGGTTCAGATACAGAAAGCGATGGCAGTGAGCTATGGAGAAGTTGTCATTCCCAATGAATAAACTCAGCGAAGAGAGCTTGGGATATTTCTCGAGAAGATCGGCCGGACTCTGTGAGGCTTAGCCTAGGACCATTCGAATCTGTACACGCGAATCTACATGCTTACCTCCCCAAGATCAGCCGCGTCATCGAGAACGCTCGGCTGGACTAAGGCCTCAAGTGCTAAGAGCAAAGATTCCAGGGCTGTAGTAAAATCAGATAGCGTACGATCGGAGAACGTGGCACCTTGGGGAACATGGAATGGTATTTCGCTGATATGAGCACTCAACAAGGCCCCGGCTTCTCGGATGGCAGTCGCTTCCCCATCACCCCTCCCTTCTGAGCGCCAGGGAATATCGGATGTGAAGAGCGGGGAGATGGCCTGGAACAAGGCCCAGTGTTTGGATCCGGCTAGCATCATGAAGCGGAAGTGTTGAAGGGCGAGCAAGGAAACAGTTAGAAAGTACGTTGTCAGTGTTTAACGTGTGGGCTGGTGAATAGAAGAGTGGTGGCATCGTATCGGCCGCGAGGGCTTCACTTGTCAATCGCTATGTGAGAAAATGATCAAGGACCAACTACCAACTATTCTGTCAACATCAAGATCAGAACCGACACCAACGCCCGCAAGAATTCCCGGCCCGTAAAGGGTAACAAATTGTTACCCCGCTCGGAGAGGTACCAGTACATTGAGGGATCCATGAAGGCGTGAGAAGGCTAGGGCTGAAGTGAATGAATGCAATGTGCCACAACTACATATGCCAATGCACCGACTAGATCTTTTTGACGCGGCACAAGAATATAGGTACGTACCCCCCTCTTTGTACCTAGAACTGCTGAGCGGGGATGCCCTCTCCTCTCCCGGGGCTAATCTGTACTAGCTATTCGTGTCCCATCACCTCTACCTTCTAAACATCAAAAGTATCTCGCTGTATTATCTTCGATTCGAGTTATGATGGGGACTTTCTAGGTCTGTCTACAACAACGAAAGATTCACAATGGCCGATAGCCATGAAATCTACGACCTCGGTAGATTTTGCGAAGATGCCTTTCACGACCTCCTCAGCGACAGATCTCTGGCCAGCTTTCCCGTCGTGGACGTCTCGTACCAACACTTCCACCAATGGGCATCATATCTCGGGGTGTTCGCCGAAGAGTCGATATGCCTCGACTCCCGGCTAAGGACCAGCGATTCTCTGCGAGACTTGGTCCTGCAGCTGTTAGAGATAGCAAAACGGAACTTGATCCGTGGTCAGTCTTCCCATCCCTACTCCTGTTTGGAAACTGAGGTCCGGTGCCATCGCTGCCGCTTTGAGCTCACAGTGCTCTATAGCCATCGATATTGAAAACGAGAAGGCAGGGTCCGAGTCTCCAGCATTTCTTATCGAGAAAATGGACCGGAGAACCTCCGAAACCGTGTCATCGCCGTTGGTGGAAACATTGCAAGCTTTGGAAGCTGCTCTTGACAGCTTGCATCGACTAGGTGTAGCGATGCGTCAGACATTGTCCAGCGATTTGACCCAGAGAATTGCCGCCTTCCGTGACAGAAAGGATGATGGCGATCTCCAGGATCTCATCTTCTTCCGTCTTAAGCACAAGTTCATGGCCTCGGCCAGGAGCCAAGGCAAGGATACTGGGCCGCCTCTATCGCTTTGCAAGCAACTGGCGGCATCCATATCTTTTAGATATTTCAGGATTCGGTACCTGCGGAGTCGTGCAGAAAAGCTGAGCACCCCACGCGACGATGACTCGGCCACCGGTAGACTCAAAGGAGGGGTAACCCCAGTTTCGAATCCTCCTACACATGGCAAGGGCATAAGCATGATGCCAATTCGAGGCTCTCCGAGTGTTAATCGCCGAGTACAGCCGTCGATCTCTGTGCCAACGATGCCAGATTCGCGGCTCGCACTGCAAAAATATCGAAATGCTGATCTTACCGGAATCGCCAGATCCACTATATCCGTTCCGCTTCAAGATATTCGGTACCCTGAGCCACCCAAGATTGAACCTCCGGCGACGATGGTGACCTGTCCATACTGTACACATCCGATCGGAGAGAAGATTGCAAAGGATAAGAGACTATGGGAGTATTAAGCCTACCTTTACTCGTCTATATTTCTTCTACAATGTTTCATGGAACTAACCTCGATATGTCCTCAGACGTCACGTCGATGATGATCTAAAGTTATACGCATGTATATCTGACCAATGCTTGGAGCCACTGCTGCTCTTCTCGCGGTTCGATGACTGGCGTCGCCATATGGACCAAGTCCACTCGCCGCGCTGGGCAGAAACTATCCACGCGATTCCATCCTGGTGTTGCGATACAAACCACGAGGTGCTCAACTTTGACGATGAGGCAGCCTTTGACAGGCATGTCATGGGGCATCACCCCGAGTACGATACCCAGTCCGAGGTAGCCATTCTGAAAGAGTGGTGCGAGATACGGCAAGATAGACCACCATACACCTGTCCAATCTGCGGCTCTGTGCCCCGTGAAATTGCGTTAATCGCACCATGGCTTGTTGAAGACGACACCTTTAACGAACTCTCAAAAGGGAAAGCAAGACGTCCGGTCCACATCGGTGGCGATCGCGATGCCGATTTTCGAAGGAAATTGTCCCACCATGTTGCGCATCACATCAAGGAGCTTGGCTTCATGTCAATCATGTACCTAGACGACGGGTCCGACGACGGCTCGGGCGCGGGTCAGCGTCCGTCCACTCTTCTAGACGAGGAGTGGGATTTTCTACTCGACTCTTTGGACTCGGGGGATCTTGATCCGGATTTCGAGGGCCATAATGAACCAGAATATCTAGATGAGAACATATTTGAGTTGGACTGGTCAACACTAATGAGTCTACGTCCTTCCACGCCCAACAAACCGCCAGAGCCAATACCCTCACAAAAGGAGGTTAGCATACTAGGGATACCTGTCGAAAGTAAACCGGGCTCCCCTCCAACATCAGTGGAAGGTACTAGTCAGCCCAGCCACATACACAGTGGGGGCAAGGATTGGGAAAGTCACATATGGAGCAACTGGAACGACTGGACCTGGTCCATATCGTACAAGAGATACTATCGTCAGCGACAGGATACTCGTGGTCAGTCTATTAACTATAGATAAACATGCTTTACTTATACTAATAAACCTAGGTAATATCGAGACGGACTGGGGTCCAGTGTACAGTACAGACTCGGATGTTCCTAGCGAGCCTGATGAAACCCATCCCGATCGGCCGGCTACAGCACACCAAGTTGATGAAGGTAGGTGCAGAATATGGCGGGCATACTGTTTCGAGATGTTGACGGTTTCCTAGAAGTAGGGAATACGGCAAAACATGAATCCGCGAGTATGAAGGAGGATCTCCAAGTCCCCGATTTTTCAAGTGAGTTAGCCGAACCTATTATTGAGCACAGCTGATGTAGGGTTGTGCAAGGGTACCGAGTTGAGCCATCATATAAATTCCAGCCCGGAACGGTGGGTTTCCCGCATTGTTACCCTGGTTTGGCACGGCAGATGCTAATATGGACAGAAAAGATTTTCCAAACTCTCTGGCTGGGACCTCCACAAGGGACTTCTATCGACGAAACCTCGGCAGAGAGTAGTCTGAATCCAGGTAGCGGTTCTTCGACTGCTATTTTTGCGAGCCAGAGACAGTACATTGTTGCTGAAAACGGTTTCGGATACTGCACCTGTGTGTAAGTATAGGTTGATGCGTCTACCCTGTCCCTATACCGACGTGTCTCTACTGTACAGGGCCTCGCGTTTAAGTTCTCGACAAAGACGTCTAGGTTGAAATTACCAACTGACATGCATCTAGCCCCATATATACATATGGCGGCAAAGGCTGCAAGGCAACAGGAGTTAAGCCAGTCCAACACGGAATCATCGTCATGGCTGGCCAAAAGCCGCGTCTTCTTCCAGGCGAACCGAAGCTGGGTATGCCAACAGTCAGAGCAAGATTTCAGGTGACCGGTGAAAGCCTCCCCGCAGCTTCAAGAGTAAATTACTTCAAACTAGTGACGGTGGAGCATAACACTCGCGTGCTTATACTAGGCAGTGTTCTCGATAGTGATTGCCACCACTTATTCGACTCGGTTAACCTCTGCTGGGAGCAGAAGTCATTCCACAGAACAAAACCCACCGAGGAAAGACTAGAGGGCAGATAGCTTCTGAGTACATCAGTTAATATACTGCAACATGAATCACCAGAACCCCAAACCAACAAGATAGAGACACTTGACCTCACTTCGACCTCTCCTGCGTGTTTCATCCGAAACCCTCTGCTCTATATCATAAGGGAGCATCTCACCTGGAAATATAGATGACGAAGCCTCCACACATATACGTGTTGTAATAATGTGGCCCGCGATGTGAAGTAAAGGGAGCTAACGGCCCAAACAACGGCTTGTGGCTGACGGCGTAACTACAACGAAACACGCAGGGTAGATGAAAACACATACAGCTCTCTCTACAAGGCCAGGAATTATGCTGACGATACCCGCCTGAGCTTTTAGAGACTCCCGGGGGGCAAGAGCCGTTGCGGATGTTTTGTCCCTAGTTAACTCTGCCGCCATTACAACATGTCGTTCACAGCGCGAGATTGGTCTGCGTTAGGTCCCTATGACCTTTACACCATTTACATCTCCGAATGAGTTGCGATCCCCTTCCTGATGGAAACGAGACCCTGATTCCAAACTCGTTCTGTCCTTGTCTTTCCCACGTAGGTGCATCTAGCACGCATGATCCTTCGATCTGCACCAGGAGGAACTAGAATATCTTACAGCCGTTTCGTAAAATATCACCGGATCATAATTATTTTACACATAAAAGGAAACGCTGTTGGTCGTAACAATGAAAACCGCCCCTCACGCCTTCGCGCCATCACTAGCCTTCTCCCAGGCAGCCCGGATAGAATCCCAATATTGTTCCGGATGTTTCCTCATATGTCCCACATGCCCACTTCCTTCAAACATGACACCTTCGCCATGATACCCAGCCTCCCTTGCCGACGCCATATGCTCCTCAATATCCTTCCAGAAGATCAAATCATCCTCCTTGCTGTACAGAAACAGAGACGACGCGGTCTTCACCTTGAACTCCTCCTCCTGCAGAATGCGCACGCTGAAAGTCGGAGGACTCTCCCTCCCGGAGACGTTGTCGAAGAAGCGGTTCGCGCACAAGAACGCGCCCCATATGCCCTGGGTGACGCCAAAGGGCCAGGGGAACCAGCCCGCTGTGCCGAGAGCCATGGCGTAAGACCACCGCTTGAGGTTCTCCCAGGTGAAAACGACGCTGCCGGGGGTCGAATCGTAGACGGCCAGACGATGCGGTAGGGGACGTCCGTACTTTTCCTTGTACGCGTTCAGGGTGGCGGAATAGTTGATACCGCCGGTGTTGGACATGACGTGGAAGAGTACCGAGTCATCCGACCCATCGGCGGCGGCGCCCGCGCCCGCGGGGAAGGCCTCATCGATAACGGGGATCATGTTCTTTGTCCGTTGATCAACGTCTAGCCTCATGGCGCGGAAGATGGGGGAGAGAACGACGATTTGTTTGGCGTGGGGGAAGAGTTTGCGGAAGCCATCCGTGTATTTGGAGACGTGCTTGGGGATGCCGTCGCCCCAGCCGTAAAGGATGATTACTCTGGGGCCCTGTGGCGTCGCAGCATCTTTCTCGCTCAGTTCCTCTCCTTGTCGAACATAGATTTGGTCCGAGATGGCCGTGAAGCCGGGGAAATATGGCTTCTTCTCAGGTTCCGCCATTTTGTGGACTCGTCGTTGCAGCGCGTAAAGTTCGCCTTGCATTGTGAATATACACTCTCCCCGGGAGACGGCTTAAATATTTACATGATTTGTTGAAGGGAGTGTCCGCTCTTCGGAATCGGAGAAAAAGAAAGAGAGAATAAAATTGTTGATGGGAGAGAGGTCCCGGCCCCACCTACCAAACAAGGGCATCTCCGAAGAGGGTCAAGTCCAATCGGACTCCGGGCCATCTCGAAATTCCACCTCCTTCATCGCGAGACTAGGATTTTAATCGTCTTGAGAAATGAGGGTTGACCGGGAGAATCGGAAACTGACGTCTATATGAGAAAAAGATAGGTACGATTAAAAAGAGAAGAAGAAAAATAGAATAATGGTAATAGTGCTTGTTATCACGACTCAGATCGTTTGTTTGTGCCCCTGACGGTTTCGTCCTCTTGACAGCTGCTGCCGGATGCTTCGGGTTCTGAGCCCTTCACCGCTTTTGGGGTCTGAATCTGGACTCTGCTGTCAACCCGTCAAGCCGTCAACGTCCCTGTCCAATTGTCCTCTCCACTTGTCACTTGTACCTTGTGTGGGGGTCAAGCCGAGCAAGCTCTGATTTAGAGGTTGCAAATTGGCATGTGATTCAAGGATTGATTTTGATACTTCGTACATTCTTCTTGATCTTCATGGACAGGTCCAGGTTTATATAGCAGAGCTCAACAAAACTAGACTTGTTGAAGACGAGTTCCTGCCGAGGTAGATTTTCTGCAAAGCAGGCCCAATACGACGTTAAGGTGA
>JUDQ01000135.1:48491-83797 GCA_000812075.1 Scedosporium aurantiacum
GAAACTTCCGTGGCGACCTGCACCACTACTGAACCTGCCGGCACCACTGATGCTCTCAGTCTGCACCGCTTCGCACCCTTTCTCATACTCTTCCCTCAGGGCGTCCTGGAACGAAGTGGCTTCGTACGTACTGTAATAACAAGAGTTGCGATCCAGATTCATGCACAGCTGTGGGAAGGCAAGCAGCTGTCTGGCAAGGGCAGTCGCCTCTTCCAAGGCCTTCCCTTTGGGTACGACGCGGTTCGCTAGTCCCATAGCGAGGGCCTCCTGCGCGCCGACAGGGCGTCCCGTCAAGATCATATCGAGCGCTCTGCCAAGCCCGACAACGGACGGAAGGCGTACGGTGCCCCCGTCGATGAGCGGGACCCCCCAACGTCTGCAGAACACGCCAAACACGGCATCTTCCGCAACGACCCGCATGTCCCCCAGGAGACTCAGCTCCAACCCTCCCGCCACGGCATGTCCCTCGACGGCGCAAATGAGCGGCTTCCTGACCTGCAGCCGCGAGGGACCCATCGGACCCCTGTTCCGACCGCGGACGGGCTGCATGTGATCGAGGTTGCCGCGGCCGAGCCGACTGTTCGCCTGCGCGACTTCGTGGAGATCGGCCCCTGCGCAGAACGCTCCCTCCGCTCCTGTGAGGATGCCGACTTTTTGCGTCGGGTCGTTTTCGAAGGCGAGGATGGCATCGTATAGTTTTTGTCCCGTCGCTGGGTTGACTGCGTTACGTCGGTGGGGTCGGTTGATGGTGATGGTTGTGATTCCCTCGGGTGTTGACGTGCTTAACACGGAGTTGGGTTCGGAGTCCATCTTGGTTGCGAGAGAAGAAAGGGCGATTGCTCTTGAGGGGGGGAGGGAGAGTTGATGAATGTCGGATTGTGCGGGGCGATATCGACCGAGGTTTCGAAAATGAAAACAAATCCTGTGGAATATCGGATTGATGCCGATTCACACGCGGGGAAGTGCCAAAGGACAGTGCGAGTGGCAACTTGGAAGTTCTATCCAAACTTCAAAGATGGTCACTGCGCAGCCGAGATTGATTTAACGTTGTCCCCTGTAATCACTATAATTATTATGGCAAGTTCTCTTACCTCCTTCGCGAATCAATCTCAGAGTCGCTTTTCCTCGTGACTGACGATTGGAAGCGAAGAGGAGGTGGCACTCGGAATGTTGTTGATGTTGGTCAGAAGATATCTGGAAGTTGAACGGCATAACTTACCGAGGTACATTTTCGGATGACCGACAACTACCGCAGCAGCCAGGCAAGATCTCTAGCCTCAAGGGATATCTGTTCCATGTCAATATTAACCCAGCAACTCTGAACTAGAAGCAAGGGATGTGGTGTCTTTGGGGGTGGTGGACTGGGTAGCATAGTGGCTTCAGGTTCTTCACCTTGTCTTCCTGGCGGACTACCGAGACATAACTTGGGACGAGACTCATTGTCTTGAAGGGCTTAGGCTCTGGAAGGAGCGTATCCTTTCTCAGTCCCCCAAGGTTCTATCCAGGACGCTCCTTCTATTTGCTAGGACCCGACTAAAATCTCCATTTCACAAAGGATAAGTTGGGCATTTCCCGCTGTGTAATGGCACTTTTCTCCGTTTCTTACCTGAGAGGCTGACCCGGCACCTTTTACTTGAGCGAGCAGTTAACTCTAACCTGGAGAGTTACCACTGCTAGAACGCGACGCGAGAACAGAACGCTTGCTTGAGGAGACGCGTTGTAGTCAGCACCCTGAGGACATGTATCCTTTGTGACTTTGAGGCGCGTCTTTCCCGTCGTAGGTGGGAAGGAACTGGAAGAAATAGGGAGGTTGGGTTGACAACACACAAGAAAAAGAAGCGCAAGATGCCACCGCAGGACCTCCTGATTGGAACAAAAGGATCCAACTCGGCTCACAAGAAACACCTTCGAGAGAGTGGTAGGCCGTCAACCAATACAGCCATAATGCAACGGGCCCCGAGTAGTCTCCCACAACCCCCGCATTCCAACTCGATCGCGATACTCAAGAGTTGAAAGCCCTCGCACCCATCGCGCATCTGATTAACTTCGACCGGAAACTATTGGCTAAGGGCAGTCGGAGATTATACATTGCAGCTCTCTTCGCGAAAATTTCATGATCATCGATAGGTTGTGAGTGGTCGGCGCGTATCGTGAAACTGAAAAAAGGCTGCCACACCCAGCCACCCTCACTCGACGGACTGAGCCAATACATAGCAGAGATTTCTCTTCAATCACGCAATTGCTTTACGCGGTGTGGCAAGATTGGAATGGACGTTTTATGCGGCGCGAATCGCGCCAGTATGGACGGATCGTCAGGTGAAGGGATTGGGACAAGGTTGCATGTGCGCGTCTGATGGGAGATAGGCTCGATTGTTAATAACCACACATCAGCGATGTTATAAAAGGATACAAAGCTTCGATGCTGCACTCTACCTTATTGCCTTTGCTAGCTGATATGAGAACACGAGTTCTTCAACGTTGCTTCAAACACTACCTGTTGGAGTTCAAGCATAGAAAACTATGAAGCTACTACGCATTGTCCTCGTGGTCATGGTGTTCTTCCGGGTCAAAGCTATAATTCATGGCTTCGGAGGGCTCCGCACGCAACCACCTGCCGATTTTCACACCGACACTCGAGACTCCCCTGGACCACGAAGAAGAACGAGCAACGCCTTCAAGAGAGCCTTGCCGACGACACTGCCTACGCTACATACAGGAACTTATCTCCTAGGGGTAGTCAAAACGAATATGACTATCCGGCCGGAACTCTCCTTGATGCTTGACACGAGCGATCCTCTTCTTGGACCGCTGGTCCTTCCATATCCTGGACGATATCTACAACTTCTACATCACGAATTTCTGCCACCAGCCTAAGATGATGGTCAACGATCGAGTTATCAGAAGAGAGTTGCTATCAGCGGCAAGTGCCAGACCTACGGAACAATGGCCGAGGTTCTAGGATGAAGGGTTCGGGAGGAGAGGTTATACCGCCAGGCAGGATGTTTCGGCACGAGTAAAATAAACAAATACCCCAATCGAACGCGGCGACTTAACACCGCAGTGAACCTAATTATGAGGAAGGGAAGGGTCTCTAAGTCCAACGAGCTTATTGCAGAGCTCGAATTGGCATGGTTGACGAATGGGATGCGGGTGGAAGTTGGCAGGGAGAACTTGAAATAAATGTAATGGCCTCGGGAAAGGCCTAGAAAGTAGAACGTTTAGACATCAAATCCTATTAAACTCCAGCAGGATTAGTATCAGTGGATATTAAGGGAGAACTATCAGTGAAATGTGCATTGCCCGATCATGGATTGAGGAATATAAGCCGTTTCACGCATGCTATCCCTCACAAGGAGCCATTTGTGATCACACTTCGTGGAAACAGATATGCGTCAGTACCAGTCAGGTAGAGCAGGAAAAGAACGAAACAGAGCTCGCTAGGCACAGATGAGCTCGTATAAAATTACAAGCCTCTATACAAGCTACGCAGCGGCTCTTCAGGCCTAGACAGGCAATTCTTCATTGCGGGGTTAGAGGCACAAACACAAAAAAAAAAAAAAAAAAAAAAAAAAGAAAGTATTACCCCTCATTTCGAACGAACAGCCTCCCGGACGTTTTCCCTAATTTCTAAGTACCGTTTCTCACTAATTGTCCCCCACTTAAGTACCTCGAGCGAGGCTTCGAAATACACCAACCATCACAGCCTCGTCAACCAAGCCTATTTCCCACACTACAATATTAAATTCAATTAGAAAAAAAGAATTTAATTAATTGCGCTAACTAGCAAAAAGAGTTCGGCCCCCGTCGATTGGGCCTACGTCTCTTGTCGTTCGGGTCGTATCGCTCGATTCGCTTCGTCGGTTCGATCGGTTCGTTTCGCTCGGGTCGATTTGGTACATTGTTGTTAGATATGTCGAGAGAAGGTGCGTCATCACGGCTTTGTCCTGACTGTAACCAGCGCCCGCCGCTCGGCTCCGATCATCAAGAGGCGATTTGTTCCTTATGAGGTAAACCTGGCCGCCCCGTCAGAGAGGTAGTTGAGGCAGTAACGATCCGCGAATTCTGCATGTTTTTGTAAACCCCTGTGGTCCTTCCTCCTTAATTTTTCCCGCTTTTTTTCTTGTATCCTTTTTATGTCTCTTTACTTTTTTTCGGATATTTCAAAGATCGTCAAGCACCTGCGGGGACGCTGCCTTGACGAGACATGCAGGCGACATGAGTTGCAGATATGCTCTCCATGATAAATCTGTTGTGTGGCATAGCCAGGCTAGGGATAAAATACCCAACACCATTTAGCCATCTCTGTTCCCCGGAAATCGTCAACTATGGCCTGGCTGTGGTCTGCGAGTACGGCGTTTAAATGACTCGGAACTTCGTTACCATGGCATTAATATGCTAGCCGTTAGAGTCCCGCCCCTCCACCCTGCTCAAAATCGAAGAAGAAACTCTTCCTGGAAAATCTAATCTCAATTCAATTAGTATCTCGCCTCTACTTCGTACCCGGGATTTTAATGGCTGAGTCCATACAAGGGTGGGTAGGGGCCTGTGCGGGAAAACGCGGTAGCTCCCTACCATCTTGGACTCCCCCAACAGGTATCCAGTCGGGGTTATGCAGGATTATGGGGTAAAACAACGGCTTGCTTTTTGTTTATTACATACAAAAATAAGAGGGCCCTCACATCCTCCATGCTGCCCTCCACGAAGACACGAGGACGTGGGGTTGGGTCTGGAAGCAAGTTCCAAGTTAAGATGTCCGAGATGGGAGCGACGTTTAATTGGCACCTTTCGCTCTAGGTCATTATCATATATTGTGACATGAATTATATACACTAGATGCAGGAGGAATGAGAACCAGAACAGCTCCTCGCCGTAACGAACATGTATGTGGGATGATCTGGTCTATCATCTTGACCTTCGTCTGACCGAGGGAGGCCAGACCTAGTGTAAGATGAAGGGCTAGAGAGACACGAAGAAGAAACATGAGATGGTGCAAAACACTTTAGACCCAAGTATAAACCCCAATTTACATCAAACGCCGGAATGAGACATTTAAACGCGATCTTCTCTCTAAGATCTGAACCCGTCATCTACCAATTTTAATCTCTCTAACCTCATGCTGCGATATCTCTTCCATGTCCGGTATAGTACCCCGTGGGATGCTACGCCTCGCGCTTCACGTCCGAAGTGTCGCTCGAATCTTCATAGTCTGGAGAAGGACGTGACTTCTTCCCGAGACTCTGTTGCGAGCCATCCGCCGGACGTCTCTTCCGTTTCGGAATCGTCAGAATGTGAACGATATCCGCAGCGTCCTTGCTTCTCGATGTATCTGGGACAGCATCCACGGAGCTCAGCTGGGAATGAATGGGAGGGTAATTCTCTTCCCCTTTGAAACTTGGGTCGCATTCGTCGGGCCATTCGTTCAATAAATCCGAGACTCGCGGTCCTGTATGGCGACGATTTGGAGCTACTTCGTCTCGAGAGCAAGCGGCTCGGGGGCAGTTGCAAGTTGGGGTAATAGTGGAGCTCTGTGGCATTTTCTGAGTCTTTCGGGACGGCGATACACGGGTTTGTGAGGGGATGATGTCCTCGTAATTGACGAGGGCTTCGTAAACGTGCATCATCCATGTCCCTTCGCGTGACACTTCGCTGCAAGCAGGTGGGCGATTAGTTCCTCCAGGAGCTGAGATATTGAATGGCGGCGTCATGGTCATATCTTTCGCATGTTGGGAGTTCGAGGAGCGTGGGTTGTGATGGTGGTCTGGAAGAGAGAATTGAGAGAAGTTGGGTTAGAGGACGTTCGGTGGGTGGTGGTGTGTTTTTGATATGTATTTTAACTTCAAAGTACGAAGTGGTGAGGGGCCGAACAAGCCCTGATCCCAGAGAAGGCCAGGCTGGGAAAACCTGCACCCACCGAAAAGATGGGGTTTAAGAAAGCCACATATCAACTGTGAGCTTGATATGTACTTCGTAGAGTACCAATCGTCTCCCCTGTCCCCTCCGCCATGTTATCCCCCTACTCCGTAGTTTGATCGGTCCGAAGTTGTCACTTTTCACAAGCGCTCAGAGAAGAAGGGAAAAAAAACGACTCGCCCAGACCCAATACCGATACAATGGATCATGGATCGGGGTTCTCATGATACAAGGTTCTCATGATACAAGGTTCTCATGAGACAAGGTTCCCATGAGACAAACGCAGACTTCCCCGGAGTTATATGGATTTATCCATCCCGGCCTGTGTGGCTCACCCCCCCACGCCACTCAGCCGTGCCTATCGCCGATCTTCCTCTCTTGTACCCGGGCAACGTTTACGAATGAGAATTCTCGTGCGGTGTTTGTTGGACCGCGGAAGAGTGCACATGAGCTTCATCTCATCATTAATCATCCTTTCCACGAGCCCTCTTCCGACGATCTCACCGCTTATCTCACCGGGTGAACTTTTCAACTTGGGATTTCCGCAGAAGAGAGGGGAAAAAGCAAGTTTTTCGCAGCAAGACATCGTCTCTGAAGGAGGGGAACGGGGGAGTCGAGGATTCGAATTGGTTGGGCCGCGACCTGGGAGACCCCTGTCCTAGTCCCCTGGTTCGCCTTCTTGGCGGAACCAACACATTTGAGCAAAGGATTTCCGGCTGAGATAGGACGTCTGCAAGATCAAATAGATATTTGTGATGGAGGGTCGGAAAGCATCGTCATTCAGGGGTCAATATCGCGGGATGGACCCGGACTGCAGGCACGCGATACGCCCACAGGAAAACCGGAGACCGGATGCGGCGGGTGAAGTATGCACCTGCTCTGTTCCCCGAATGATTGGGGTGCATTTGTCTGGTATGAGTACAATGGTGCTTCAAAGTGCGATTGTCCGGCCCCCACACCTGCAGAGGTTGCCAGGAGGCGTCGGTGCCGAGACAGTGATATTGCTTCCGAGTCACATCCAAGTACAAACAGCAATTTGACGCCTCGCCGTTCTCCCCTGCTTGGTCGAGGTGTTTGTTTGCTTGCCTACCAACCTCCCCGGCCGCCCGCCACCGTCCAACCAGTGGCGCCGGTGACACGGACAGCCTCAGAGACCAGCCCGTCGCTGCAGCTCATTCTCTCCTTGGGAAGGAGAAAAAATAATAATCAAATTGAGATTTAGAGCCAGGGTCCCTTTTACTTCTTATTATGTGCTAGCTCCCGACAACCGTTTCTCATCGGCTACGGACAAAGAGCTCTGCTAGTGTCGGCCCTGGCCAAGCTAACCAAGTCTTGGTCGATCAGTATGATTTCTCACATGGCACTAAAAAGGACAGAGGAAGGGCAAGGGGGTAATGAATGGTATTTGGGACCGGGATCCAGGACCGGGAGACTAAGGGCGTCGGGAACATCAGGAAGGGTTACGTTCCAGTCAGGCGAGCCAGGGGGAGGGGGGCCAATTTTAAACTCTATTCACACTCCCCCTGTTGGTGGCACGGGCTTTTCTATTCTCAGGCTCCTGCAGCATTGATTGGAGCATCCAATCTGCACATTGCTTCTACCGTTGACCGGCTTCGTGCTGTGCTGTGTCATTGGGTGATCTTTGGATCCTCGAACTCTAGGACTCGAAGATGCGCCTGCCTTTATTAGGTAGGATTGTCATTCTCGAGAAAACCAAGGGCTGCTTGGCCCCTCGAGAAGACAAGATGTACAGATCGTGGTTAGCTAATAAATGCCGAATTTGTCCTCAAGTCGTCGGCCAAGGTACAAGTACATTCGTTGTCTGAGGGAAACGACTTGATCCGGCATCACAAGTACCCCTCGGTGACCTTGGAGGTACGAAGTACGGAGTCCTCTAGAGCTGGATTAGGCTCATTGAAGCGAGACGTTGTGTTTTGACATTTGGGCTGAAATCTTCCTCATTTGTGCATGGATACTTCGTACAACGAGTGTCAAATGATGAAGTTTGCCTCTCCAATATGCCGGGACTACTCCAGAGCCGAGGAGGCGGGATATTATTCAATGCAGGGAAAGTGTAGTCACCCTCGCTCTGATCACTCGACTGTGCTCGAGCGTCGTGGCAGGTTCCTCTCCCAGTACGAATATTCCTGTTATCCCTCGGGATGTCAAACATCAAGCCACGACCATCGCCTCGGCGTTGGAAGTTTGTTGTATTTTCTTTTTCCTTGGCAATACCAGACCGCCGGAACAGGAGATGGGAAACTAGCGCTTGGTTCATTCTCACTCGCTAAAATACGAAATGAAGGACAATCTCCACATGAGAGGCTTCCAAATACGAAGCAAGACTACAGTTTCAACAAGGGGTAATTCTGCCTGACGGACAAGGGCCGCTGCGTGTAACATGACATATCTTCTTGAGGAATCCCATGAGCAGGGTTGACGGTAGAATAGTTAGTCCGATGTCTTCCGTTCTCTTCTGCCTACCCTTGTTTCACGTTTGCTCCAGGCGGCTATGGCGTAGTTGACAGCCTTCCCTTGTAGCATTTCGAACGGAAATTACTGATCTCGAGCAGGCGGGAAGCAAACATTCCAAGGGTGCGTCCTTGGGACCGGTTGTTTCCAATAATATTCAATACTATTCGCCGCCGTGCTTGAGTCGTGCCCGGGGGACGGCTGATTGTAATCTCCACGCAGTGAGCACGCTCAGAGTAATCACATATGGCAAGGACTTCAAAACCCCTCAGAGGAGGCATGAGCCACTCGTGGGCGTGAATGACGGAATGGCGCGAGGAACCTTTCCCGGCAACCGATTCGAGAGAGATGGGAAACCATATGCGATTAATGTATAATTTTGATCCGTGTTGGACCGACGGACTAGATATGACTGGGCGAGCACCAGCAGGGGGAGTCCGCTGAGACATGATATCGTTGGCAAGAGTCCAGAGGGTCCCCAGGCCCTAAGCGTCACTGTGAGGAGGTTGCTTTTTCTCCCGCGAATACATTTTTCTGGTATTTTTCTGTGCGTAATCTTTTATTCAACGTTTTTTAAATAATGTGGTCATGTTGGTGAAGCTCTGCCGATGCAGACGTCCTGGGACCTCGTGCTATTGTGAGCCCGATATGCGGTCAGGCGTGCGCTCAACAAGACATCCCAGTTTCTCCGGCCACATTGGCCTGGCCATTGTCATCCACCATTCCACTCCCATCTCAGTCCAGGTCCCATATCACAGAGCCCCCCCCCCCCCCCGAGGAACCTATCCGCCTCAAGACCAGTCGAGGGATCCCTCCAGCACAGTCTCCCCGGACTCAATCATGGCATTCTCCTCCAAAGTCTCAGACAGCTTCTGGTAAATCTTCTTCCTTGTTTCCGCATGGAGGCTCTCGAGTGCATCGGCCAGGTGCTCAGCAGGCGAGCCGACGAGGTACGTCTTGTACGCTCCGTTGTCGTCAACTTCCACCAGGACTCCCTGGGAGGCCTCGATGTTTCCGTAGGTTCCGAGGAAGACGAGGGCCGTTACTACCTCGAATCGTTTGCTGGGGCCAAAGATGAACTTGGCGTTGGCTTGGGACGGTTAGTTCGTGATGTGAGTAGAATGTTCGATAAAATGAAAACAACTTACTGAGAATCTGGGTTCGAAGGTCGGCCGACATTGTGACTGTGAGTGGATGGGATTGCTTTGTGTGTTTGAAAGAATGGAGAAGACTTGAGTGGACTTGGGATTCGGCAAGACAGCCCAACTTGATGAAATATGGGATTGGCCGTCCTTCAAATAGTCCCTTCCAACTACTCCAGCTGTCTTGGCCCCAACTGTTGAAACACCCTGCAGGTACAGATAGCTCATGTCGAATCGAAGTAAGCTAGAACTCTGCATGTCAGCTCGGTAGGAAAGCAAAACCGACTTATCGTCGGTATAAATACTAAAGAACCAACTCCGAAGAGGCAAGCGGCGTAAGAATTGCGTCTTTATGGACTAGCATTCGCGATGAACAGTACAACGGGGCCATAAGAGGATGTCGAACGGTGGAATAATCCTGCCGGACGCTAAGCGTTTCTGTCAACAGACCCCTGCATATGATGCAACGAGAGAGGACTGGCATGCATCTTCTAATGCGAGCCGATCCTTCTTTTTCCACTTTGTCGTCAGAATGGCAAAAGAAGGACTGGAGAAACTCCAGAGTTCCAACGTGCGTGGCCGTATGCGGCTTCCAGTCCGAGGTGCTTTGATGCAGTTTGAGAGAGAGAGAGGGGGGACTAGTGCCTGACGATTGACAACCTACTGTCTCAACATTTAAGCCTTATAAGGCACAAATTAACTCCACGAGATGGTTGAAGTAAAAACCCGAGTTCTTCGATCGAAAACAGGCGAGAGGCATGTTTCTTGACAAGCTCGAACTTGACGTTTTTCAAACACGTTGAAAAGACCAATCTTCAGCGATGCCGTCACCTTATGGAGACCCTTCTCCAAACCACCCAGTGCAATTTTAACATTTTCTGACGACTCAGTCTTGACTCTCCCATTTTCGAAGTGTTCCCCCTGTCTCCACTGATGGAATCACGTCCTTGACGTAAAGCTAGACGGACCCAACCGCGCGGCCAGTTATTAATAATAGATACGGAAAGGTGGGCAACAAAGGGGCAAGGTCGAGGTTCGTTGTGCAGGGAAAGATGAGCCTCGCGATACAATACGTCATCCAAGGCGTAAGCACCATTCTAGGGACTGATGGGATTTCTGGATGAGAGTAGCTGCTTCGTCGGATTCCAGGACTCGATGGTGGGCTTTCCGGTGTCCACAGTGGCCTTCACGAGACTGCTATGAACGAGGTTTGAGTTTATGAAGTCCACCGGTCGGCCATGGTACTCTTGAGGCTGGACCAGAGGAGGTTCCAATCTCGCATCAAGACCCGAAACGATGACGATGATATCAACAACACTTGCAAGCTCGTTCGGCGACGCGGGAAGGAGATCCGTTCTTAGATCAGCACTCACAAGCCATGACGCTTGGTGTAATCATGTTGCCCTCGCCGACAGTGCTGATACCTGGAAGTCCTGGTCTATACTCTCGTTGTTGATCAGGGTTTAACGAGAAACACGATCTCGAGGGAACACATCAATTGATGGGGATGGGTCGGACTGGTATTAACCGCATTGGATATTTTAGTGGAATGGGGACGCCGATAACCCCCAAAAGTCCCGCTCATCAAAATAATAGGAGCATAACGGCATAACGCTTTCAGACGCGGCCCCTAGATACGGGAGGATAGCGAAGGGCGGAAATTATTCGCCTACGCGCTTTTTGATTTACATAGCAATACCTTTTTCGCAATGATCGCTCGCCAACGTCAGCGATAATTGCTGTTTGCACTGCCTCGAGTGGGCCTTGAACTGACGCGTCGCTACAACACGATAAAAACGAGCTTAGGCTGACTTCAATGACGATGGGCACAATTTGACCAGTTGATCGTGGGTATATAAATACTATACCCGAGATCTCCTGTCCAAATAGCTAGCTACTTCTAAAACCACCCGAGTTCATATGACATATATCTCCATATCAGAAACAATTGATCCAAGAGAGAATGCCTCCACTCATCAGCTTCCTTGCCATAGCTGCGCTCCCGCTGCTTTCTGGCGTCTTAGCCACACCGGAATGTAAATGCGTACGTTCTGTCCCATCAGCCTCCTTTTCCATCTTTTTACCATCTTCACTGACCAATGTTTTCAGGCCCCGGGAGGTGACTGCTGGCCTAGCCCACGCGCCTGGAACGCTCTCAACTCGACGCTCAACGGTCGCTTGATCCACGCTAGGCCTCCTGCTTCGGTTTGCTACAAGTCGGAGCCCAACTACGATGCTACTTCCTGCGAATACGTCCTGGCTAATTGGCACCTGTCTACGTTCCACTCCGAGGATCCGACGAGCATCAGCTACCCCCAATGGGCTGATAATCCGTGCCCGCCCATCTTTCCCAACGGCACTAGCATCGGAGGCGACCCCGACGCTGGAACTAAGGGGTGCAAGCTCGGTAAGTATCCGGACTATGTTGTTAATGCCACGGGCGCGGAGGATATTGCCGCAGCGGTGAAGTGGGCCGCGAGGCGGAACATCAGGCTCAATATCAAGAACACTGGGCATAACCACTTGGGACGGTAAGATTGGTTTTTAAAGACTTCTTCACTCTCAATGCGGTTCCGGGGAACAAAAGAAAATGCTGATGTTATTTCCAGGAGCACGGCTTATGGCAGTTTGTCGTGAGTTATTCCCCCCCAATCGAAAAAGCCATCGGAAAGAAACTAATCACGGAATAGTATTTGGACACATCACATGCGAGGCATAGAGTGGCATGAAAACTTCAAGTCCAAGTCTTGCCCGAGCAACGACACTACACCTCAAATGGCCGCCACCGTCGCCGCTGGGGAAGTCGATAAGAATGTCTACGCTACAGCGCATGAGCATGGTGCTGTCGTAGTCGGCGGTGCCAACCCCGTAAGTCGACTCTCGAACATTTACCGTCATAATGGAAAACGGACAACTGATCAGTTATTCGTCGTTTCGGATAGGGCGTCGGTCTTGTAGGTTGGTTCACTGGCGGTGGCCACGGGTTTCTTAGCGCCACCTACGGCATGGGCGTCGACAACGTCCTCGAGGCAACTATTGTGACCGTCGACGGCAAAGTCATCACCGCCAATGCCTGTAACCATCCGGAACTCTTCTACGCCATCCGAGGCGGCGGTGGAGGCACGTTCGGCATTGTCACTTCCGTCGTCATGAAGGCCTATCCGACACCGCGTACCACCAACTGGGGGCTCACGGTCACGCTGCAGGACTCATCCAAGGAGAAGGAATTCTGGGATCTGATGGCCTTCTTCCACTCGGACTTGCGCAGGCTTAAAGAGGGCGGAGCACAAGGCTACTATTACATTTTCCCTCCGCAGGCTCCGAGGAACTATATGCTCATGACGGTCTTTATGCTCTTCAACAAGCCCAATGGCACAGTGACCGATCTCTTCGCCCCACTGAAGCAAAAACTGGATGCGATGAACGGCACAGTGGTCTATCAGTCAACCGAAGAGACTGTGCCATCGTTTTTCGAGGCCTACCATGGCGATCCGGAAAATGAGCCCGTCGCCTCAAACTTTGCCATGGGAAGCCGCCTCCTGCCTGCTGAAGCGTTTGAGGACGTTGAGACTATGTCCAAGACGCTCCAAGAACTGAGCAGGAGCGATGTACGTGAAGAAAAAGTCAACTTTATCCTGCGGAACCAGACGCTGACTTTGTATCTGTTTTACTAGCTTGCCGGACCTAACTTGATGATCGGTCATATGGTTGCCAACTCCGCCAACAGGCACCTCGACACCGCATTGAATCCGGCCTGGAGAGACACTATTAGCCACTTCGTAGCTGGCACGGGGTGGCCCGATACTCTCCCCGCCGATGCGGCGCAAAAGATCCGCGACTACGTCACCTTCAACGCAACGGCGGCTTTGAGGAAGCTGGCGCCTGACAGCGGCGCATACTTTAACGAGGTATTACAGAACTCACTTGGCGCATGGCTCCTTTCCCCCCCACGAAACTGAGAATTTTCGAAACTGATGTGTTGATTTTGATACAGATGGACCCTTACGAGCCCGATTGGCAGTATTCTGCCTTCGGGGCTAATTACCCGCGTCTAAAGGCCATTAAGGACAGATATGACCCCGAAGGCGTGTTGTATTGCTGGCATTGCGTTGGAAGTGAGGCTTGGGTTGAAAATGCTACTGGGAAGCTCTGTCGTCCGGATTGGTGGGAGAGGGATTAATGGGATGGACATCTTGCTGAGAGGACGCCTGATCTTGACTCCTCAAGCAAGAAAAGTCCATGGCGAATCCCGTCGACGAGAAGTCCTCACTCCTCAGGGTAGCGACATGGCAAAAGGGGAGTCACATCAAATATTCTTATGTGTTTGAGCTCTACATGTATTTACTCTGCTAGACCCTCTGAGATGTCAATTTAACAAGCCATTTGTCTTTCCACCAACCCAACCCAGTGCTGTTGAGGGGTTCAAAATTAACCAAAATGTGCTCCGGAGCTGATGCACTGAAACGACTCACCGGATTAGTACAAATAATAATTGAGGCGGGTGAGGAATAATTATTCAAGTATTTTATGCGTGCTGATTCCAAGAATCGCCAAGAAAGGATTCTCCGAGGTTGCATTCAGCCCCAGGTGAAATATTGAATATTGCCAAGCTCAGGGATCGACACAGGCCAACCGATTCCTGAAAACATCTGGAATAATGACGATAAACATGCAGTTGAGATCGCGTGTGGAGTGTATTCCCATCACCCTATCCCCCCATAGCCCATATCCAAGGAGCTCCGGAGAGTGGAATCTAACGATCAGTCTCTCAATTCATCACTACCACCACCCTTTTATCTTTGGATGAAGGATCATTGAGCGTCTGACACTTTCGGCTTGTGGGCTGTTTCGTAGTACCCGAAGCCTGGCAGACGAGACACCGCCACCGCCACCGTTTCCTAACTTGTCCCTTATCCTGGGCTCGACTGTATTTTGGCAATGCACATCAACTCGCCAGGCATCCAATGTCCGAAGCAGTCTTCGCAGGATTCCAAGCTAAAGATGCAGGCCCGTTTTCCGACCAATTGGGCACCCTACCCGTGCCGCCCAACCCCCATACCGGTGGCTTCGCCCTCCAATCCGTGACAAACTGCCAATCAGTTGAGCTTATGTCGAGAGATCTCACAGGGCTGGCGCTCGCTTGTGGCTTAGTACGGTCATGGAAGCACAAACCTGTGGAATCCGTCCTGCCCCTTTTAAAACACCCTCGCCCGGCCCTGACCAAGCAGTCAAGGACCGGGAATTCCTCAATTCTTTTCTCATCGTTCCTGACGTCGGTGTTTCATTTTTGGACGGCAGGGTCTTGGTCGGGATCAAAATGCGGCAACAGCGTCTCCAACACGTCGGTGCCTGGCTCTGGGCCGCGACTTGTTTTTTCTCCTTGTACAGGACAACCAACGCAAGTCTGTACGTCGTTGACAAAGCCCAGTCCCTGAAAATAATGATTTGCTAACGAACTTTACGCACCAAAGACTCGGACAAGTAGAAAATATCGGCGACCACCGACATCCCCAGCTCCTCCGTCGGCAAGATTCGTCTGTCGTCAGCACCGACGGCAGCTGCGGCCTCATCGACGGCGTGCACACGACATGTCTCGGCAGCTTCGAGGGAGATTGCTGTAGCCGCCTCAATTTTTGCGGTCGGAACAGTTCCTACTGCGGCGACGGGTGCCAGAACGACTTTGGCGTCTGCGGCGACTCGAACATCTCGTCCGACGGCTCGTGCGGCGGCACCCGCGGTCTCACCTGTCGCGGATCCGCAGAAGGAAACTGTTGTAGCGCTAGGGGATTTTGCGGTCAAACTACGGATTATTGTGGTGACGGTTGCCAGGCTGAGTTCGGGGATTGCCACACGACTAATTCGACCACTTCTCGAGGGTCGTCATCGACGAGAGGGACTCAGAAACCAACTGAATCCGAGGATTCTGGCGAACCGTCGCCGACGGAGGAGACCCAAGAAGGTGATGTTGAAGAAGAGGGCGGAAGTGATGATAATAAAGCGCTGAAAATTGGGCTGGGTGTTGGAATCCCCGTGGGTGTGCTCGCCGTTGGTGGACTTGCCGCTTTCCTTTTCCTGCGAAAACGTCGCCAGAGAGGCGTTCAGGGTGATTCCGAGGCGAAAGGCGCAGAGACGAAACCGGTATCTCCCAGCAATGAACTCGATGCACCTCAGAAGCCTGTCGAACTGGTGGGCAACACGCAGGCCGCAGTCGAATTGCCCGCGGATCATCATCCGAGATAATGAGCGGGCGACTTAATATGGCGATGATATTATCACGATATAGTTAGCGAGGTTTTCGTCTCGGGCGTGTGGAATACATCAGGCTCTTATAATTTTAATCGAACCAGGCCGGACGAGATTTACATGCCAAAACGTTGAGATATGTGCTAGTTCTCAACCGTGGACTGTGGGTGGACGGGACTTTCCCGAACCTGGAACACAAGGCATTCTCTAATCTCAAGGGGAGCAGAAGAGGCGCAGAAGGGGAGTAATATAATGTTAAAATTAGCAATTACACTCGTTCTTCGTGTTTGCAACTGAGCCAATACACTGTGACATCCTTAAATAGGGTAGACTTTCCTAACCTCTGTAGTTATAGTCGTCTCTATTCTTCATCCTCGGTATATGTAGTTGAAACAAGACTATAGATTTTCGGAGGAGTTTCTGATGCGATTTAGGTACTACCTTTAAGTACTCTATCGAGCAAATCTAGTTAGTGATGGTGACAGAAAAAATGCACGAAAGTGAACTCGGAAACTGAGAGCCCATCACACAATGCGACTTTGTACTCAACTCTCATTCACATTTTACAGGACCTTTTCTGCCTGCCTGTACATGGAGTATCGCGAGAAATGACTACTACGCTTCGAAAGAGGAGCCTACTACATTGGCGGGGTGTCGAAATGCTCTTTCAATGTTTCTAGTTAATCAGCAGCCATCAATACAATGATATCCTCGGTTGTCTATCTGGCAGTCGTTTCTTCGTTGTGTTCCCTGAGTGCAAAGAGGCGCCCGCATCACGACTCGTCTCGCACCTTCTATAATGGCCAGCGGCTGCCACTTTAGAAAAAATCAGGTATAAGAACGTGTCAAGGCACTCGGTTTGCTGTGAGTTATCCAACGTAACCCAACCCTCTTTCCGTCCGGCGATATTTCCGTCCAACTTTCCTGGCCTCTTCAACCAAGAGTTCCTTGACAACGCCGTTGTCCTCGAAAGTATTCACACATTGGAGCAGATTGCAGACTTTACAGTTCTTCCCTGATAACGTTAACTGACCTGTGGAAGCAGGATTGTAGCATACTTATGGAAATACGTAGAGATGAATAGAGTGCACTATCCACGAACCCTTCCTGCACTGTTATGCTTGTTCTGACACAGATAAATGCCAGACCGCCGGCCGAACCCTAAAATAATCCGGGCAGATTCCCATCCGCTGCTTCAAGTCGAGCCGGCGGGTGCTATCAAACCAAATACTCAGGAATTCATGGAGATGTGGGAAGCCATGCTGTTCACACGTGAGATGTGGCCCTGCCTAGATTATGAGGTGCCATGCGGTCAGTGGCAAGCATGCTTAGGCCGAGAGGTAACTGCAGTACGAGCCTAACCTGCGCGCCAAATCGGGGTGGCCGATGCGCGTGATAGGAACGACATGCGGGCCTCACGCCTTGTAAGGATACCGGTGGAGTCATCATTGGTCGTACTGGATAATACTATCTATGGTGGTATTGAGGCCCTCATAGTGCATCCTGAAGTACCAAACCATCACTCTGGTACCCTCTCCGCGTGACTCGGGAATGTAATGAGAACGGCCCAAATATTATGCGATTAAGAGTCACCGTTGATGTTTTCCTTTCGGAGATCGTCGAGCCGCCGACTGCCAAGACCTTCGAATCTCTTCGTTCGTTGAGAGCATCCTTGTCGAGCCAAGCACCAACTGTACGCGCGTACGGTTCTTTGTTTTCCCCACAAGGTGCAAGAGGAGTCGATCCTGTTGGTTTGCCAAGATGTCGATGCTTCTAGCCCGGTTCCTCTCCCCCCAATTCGGTACAATGTCTGACGCCTGGTCAATGAGATGCGAGATGCGAGATGCCAAGATTTCTGACCGGCACTCACCTGTATTTCTTGGCAACTCCCAAGCTTGGCTTTTGATCTACAGACGACGAGGTCTTACGAAGCCTGGGATCAAAGCTGCAATTTCTTCAATTGAAGAAAAAGGATCCAAATCCGCTAATTTCTTTATCACAGTCCTAGGTCGTTATTGTCTCGACTCTTCTTCCTACTCCCTTGATGCCTTACACTCTCTCGATCTTATTAAGACCTACTTTCCTTCCTGTTGTCCTAAATTCCTAATTCCATCTCTCCTTTTCTATACCCTGCATGGTAGAAATGACATCGCCTTCCGCCGATCCTTCGCGAAAGCCATTTGATCAGACCCGAGCAGACACATCCTCGACCGTGAAAATCCCGCCCTCTGAAGCTCCCTCGACACCGAAGGGAAACGAAGAAGCAAAAGAACATCGATTCGACATCAGCGACAATGGCGACGACGATGAAAACGGCGGCCGGAGCCCCCCCTGCAACCCGTTTGCCTTCACCCCAGCCAAACTCCACAAAATTTCCCTGGCGAGGACCACTGATGCTCTTAACGCCGTTGGAGGCCTACCTGGTCTAGCAGCTGGGCTTCGGACAGATGTCGAGGCAGGTCTCGGTGCAGATGAGGACATCCTCGATGGTAGGGTGACGATGCACGAGGCGATTGCAGCGTCGAAGGAGGGCCGACAAGCGAAAACCGAGCCCCTATCGAGGGAGTCTTCCCTCACGCATACCAATATTTTCAACCTCGGAAGCTCTGAGCCGTCAGGCTTCTCCGACCGCATCCGTATTTTCGGAAGAAACATTCTGCCACGAAGAAAACAAAAGTCGTTCCTGAGGTTGGCCTGGATCGCTTTCAACGACAAGCTCATCATGCTGCTGTCCGTATCAGCTATAATATCGTTGGCCCTAGGTATTTACGAGTCTGTCAGCAGCGACGAAGCTGGTTCGAACATCGAGTGGGTTGATGGCGCGACTGTAGTCGTGGCCATCTTGGTCATCGTCTTCGCGAGCGCTGCTACCGACTGGCAGAAGAACCACAAATTCGAGAAGCTGAACGAGCGCAAAGAGCAGCGTGATGTCACTGTGGTACGGTCGGGGAAGCCTCAGAGGATATCTATCCACGATGTCCTAGTCGGCGATCTCATGCGCTTGGAAGCGGGAGACATTGTTGCCGTTGATGGCGTTCTCGTCCATGCTGCCGGGATACAAATCAACGAGTCTTCGATATCGGGCGAATCCGAGCTGGTGCACAAGCACATCATATCCGAGGACAATCCTTCCGCCGACCCATTCATCCTTAGTGGCACTACCGTGTCAGGCGGCTATGGTACCTACCTCGTCACTTCGGTTGGGACAAATTCCACCTATGGGCGAATCCTCATGTCCCTTCGCGACGATGTCGAAGAGACTCCCCTCCAACAAAGACTGGGAAGGTTGGCAAAGCAACTCATCACCCTGGGCGCTATTGCCGGCGCCATCTTCTTCTTGATTATTTTCATCCGGTTTCTGGTCAATCTACGAAACTCAACACAGTCATCTGCTGAAAAGGGAATGGAGTTCTTGGAACTGGTCATCCTGGCCGTCACGGTTGTTGTCATCACTGTGCCCGAAGGCCTCGCTCTCGCTGTCACCATTGCGCTAGCGTTTGCGACCTCTCGCATGCTGAGGGATAATAACCTCGTGCGCCTAATCCGGTCTTGTGAGATTATGGGGAACGCCACTTGCATTTGCTCCGACAAGACGGGTACGCTCACCCAAAATGACATGAGTGTAGTCGTGGGTATGATAGGGCTAGATGGCAAGTTTAGTGAGCTGTCGAATACGAGAGAGGACCTCTCCTCGCCAAAGGTTCCGGGTTCGGCTGGCTCGGTGTCTAGTGTTACGAGGGGTCACATATCGCTTCCAGGTTCCAAGGCATTGACGACCTCACTGTCTCCTGCCGTTAAGGATCTTATCAAGGACAGCGTTGCCTTGAATTCAACGGCGTTTGAAAGCGACGGGGCTGCATCATCGGAAGTCTTTATCGGCTCGAGCACTGAGACTGCGCTCCTCAAATTTGCCCGTAACTACTTAGGAATGGGTCCACTTAACGAGGAGCGAACGAACAATGTGGTGGTAGAGATGGTGCCGTTCGACTCGTCTCGAAAATGGATGGCTGCCGTGGTAAAGTTGGCGGATGGAAGACACAGACTCTTTGTCAAGGGTGCGGCGGAGATGGTCCTCCGAATGGCTACAACGATCATGTCGAACCCGCAGGAAGGGCTACAGGCCCAGGATCTGACACAAGAGCTCGAGAGCCAGATATTAGAGACTGTTCATGGTTATGCGATGGAGATGCTACGCCCGATTACGATCGCCTACAAGGATCTCGACGCTAATGACAAGACCTTCGAGAACCTCGACAACCTTGACTCCAATGATTTGGACAAGTTCGTCCAAGATCTCACGTTTATTGGCATCTTTGGAATCCAAGACCCTTTGAGGCCTGAAGTAGTCAAATCCGTCCGCCAATGCCAAGAAGCTGGTGTTTTCGTTCGGATGGTTACCGGAGACAGTTTTCTGACCGCCAAGTCCATCGCCTCGAAGTGTGGTATTTACACGGCCGGCGGTATTGCCATGGACGGACCTACTTTCCGAAGACTTTCACCTTCTCAGCTCGATGCCATCATCCCTCGTCTCCAGGTCCTCGCTCGCGCCAGTCCCGAAGATAAACTTACTCTCGTCTCACATCTGAAAGGTATGGGCGAGACCGTTGCGGTGACCGGCGACGGCACGAATGACGCGCTTGCGCTCAAGGCTGCCGATGTCGGATTTGCTATGGGAATCCAGGGCACTGAAACGGCAAAGGAGGCGGCCTCGATTATTCTTCTTGATGACAACTTTGCGTCTATTGTAAAGGCTTTGAGCTGGGGGAGGACAGTCAATGCGGCTGTTAAGAAGTTTCTCCAGGTAAGATTCAGTTTGTGTGCTAAAAGAGTTGGATCACGTTCTAACAGCGCTTCGCAGTTCCAATTTACCATCAATATCACGGCTGGAACACTGACCGTACTGTCGACCCTCGTGGGCGACAGTGTATTCACGGTCGTCCAACTTCTCTGGATCAATCTTATTATGGACATCTTTGCCTCACTTGGCCTGGCGACTGACTATCCCTCCTACGACTTCTTCAAGCTCAAGCCCGAACCAAGGAAAGCACCAATAGTTACTATCACAATGTGGAAGATGGTGATCGCTCAGGCCATCTACCAACTAGCTGTCATTTTCACTCTACACTACGCCGGACCTTCACTTTTCAATCCCAGCACGCCGCAAGAAGTAGCATCACTGCAAACTCTCGTCTTCAATGTCTATGTCTTCATGCAGCTATTTAACCAGCATAACTGCCGCCGCGTAGACAATAGGATCAACATCTACTACCAGGGTGTTCTCCGCAATCCCTGGTTCCTCGGTGTGCAATGCCTCACTATCGCTGGGCAGATGATCATCGTGTTCAAGGGAGGAGAGGCGTTCGACACTAAGCCGCTGTCGGGGACTCAGTGGGGATGGACAATCCTGTTTGGAATCCTCACAATTCCTCTGGGTATGTTGGTGCGGCAGGTGCCGGACGAATGGGTATATGCGATTTTCCAGGTACTGAAACGGACCGTGATGGCCCTCTTCAGTCCCTTCGTGAAGCTAGTGCCGGCCCGGTGGCGAAAGAAGAAAGAAGACGAAGAACTTGGCATCGAATCGTGGGTTCTCAGGACGGGTTCGGCCCTTCTCCGACCAGTCAACTATCGTTGGGGTGGCGGTGACGAAGACGACGTCCGACATCCTGACATCCTCGGCGGAACTGCTGTCACCATCCCCTCCGTCACGAGGAAGAACAGACCCGGCGGCCCGGATTTAACACGTGCCGGTGCCAAGATGACGCCGGTTGATCTAAGAGGGTTGATCATGGCCTCTAGAGCTAGCAAGGGACCTATTGAGGCCGGGTTGGAGGAACATCCGGATACGAACGTCGAGGCCGTGCAGCTGTTTTCCGGAGGCGCACGAGACGCGACTAAGGGGCCTCCCAGTCAGGATCCGAGAATTCTTAAACTGCTTAATCTACCGATGTAAGCATGGAGATGTTTTGAATCAATGCATTCTTTCCTTCTTTTTTTGTGTAGAACACGCCACGTCGACATTTGTTCTGCGAGCGAAGCGAAGAGCCGCGAGAGTCGATTTTGTTCTTCGATTTAATTAGTTTTAGACTAAACAGGCAGACGGGTTCTGCACTGACATGCACGCTCTTCTTTCCATAGACATGAACTGAGCGAATCTAATCATACAACAACAGACATTTTGTATTTCATGGCTAGGAAGACACGGGTTACTGCGTAACATTACTCTCTTTAATAAGCCTCCCTTTGTGGTGAAAACTGCCACATATTTTCCGTGGCATTAACTCGACGAAGACAAACTCAATACTTGGTAAATTTATCACTCGTGTACTTTGATTCTGTCATACATCATGGCCAATCTTGGAAGAAAAAAAAGTAGAAAAAGAAAGACAAATGGAAAGTTGAACTCCTTTGCCAAAGCCAATCAGCCAGAGGACAAACTCATGGTTTCTCCAAGTCGGATGCTGAGATCGCTAACATCTGAAAGCGAAACCGCACCCAGCGAGCTAACAGTTCTGTTCAACGACGACGCTGAATCACGTTTGGGGCGGTGAAGGCGTCGCTCGATAGCTTTCCCTGCTCTCTTGAAGCTTCTCAGGGAAGGGGTGGTCTCCAGAGAGCTCACCAAGCTTACGGAGTCAAAGTTTCGGGGTACAATCGGACTGAACACATCTTCCATGAGGAAAGGAAGAGTCGTGCCCGAATATGTACGACTCTCCCAGGGCTTCAGCTCCACCAGCACACCAGTCGATTGTATTGGAGAAGGGTGGAGGTGGGGTGTAAGACCGTGATCAAGATTTGATGCCGAATCCTGCTCAGGGTGGTGATTGGGGTGTCGTGTAGTCGCCTTCTCTGCTCTTTTGAAGCTGCTCATAGAAGGGGCAGTCTCCAGAGAGCTCACCAAGCTTGTTGAGCCAAGGTCTCCGGGTACAACAGGGCCGAACACATCTTCCTTGTGGAAAGGGAGAGTCGTATCCAAAGATGTAGATTCCAACACGTCGGTGGACTGCATCGGAGAAGCTCGTTGGTAGGGCATAACACTGGGATCGAGATTTAAATTCGCTACTCCGAGGAATAGGAAATCATCAGAGCCGGCTAAGGTTTCTAGGATTGGGTCCAGTCCATTAGGGGTCGTGGGCTCTTGTAATCGCCGAATGTCCACCGAAGTGCCCGTTAAATATAGCTTGTAAACACGCGCCGCGAGGAGATCATCAGGCAGGGCCTGTAGCGTTCTTACCGGATCTAGGAGATTTCGCCGTTCACCAATGCGAGGCCAGTGAATGCACTTGCAGAGGACGAAGAGAAGCTCTCCAGATGAGATACCCATCCTCTTCTCAGTCTGTGTCATCCACACTTCTTCCTGCAGAGACGATGCGTTCCAAGATTTCCAGAGGACCGTGAACAGCCTATAAGTGGCGGAATAGAGGCTTTCGGGGGAAGTCCCGCCCTTAGGGCCTTTCGGATGTATGACGGGCTTTGGCTTCGCGACGCGGATCTGGTGCTCGCACCAATCGAGGCACGAACGTATGCAAGGATTCGACATCCTGCTGTGAAATCCATCGCCTTGGACCTCAAAAGGACCAGGCACACGCCTGAGAAATAGCTGTTCAAGCTCCCTAGCACTTTCGTCTAACGCGCGGGGATGTAAATTCGGAACTAGTTCAGGGCATGAGGTTATTCGGAAGACATTAAGGAGGAAGGGTAGGTCTAAGGACCGATCATCATTGGGCAAAACATCTAGAATCGAGGAATACGCCGCTGGAAGATAGTTTTGGGCACAATTGAAATGTATGAGCGCCTCTTTATGAGAGTGTGCTCTCAACACCAGCTCAAGAAACGCGTGGACCATAAATAAACAGAACAGAAGCTGTTGGTCTGCTTCTGGAGCTTCACGTTTTCGGTGCTTGCGTAACTCATTAAGCAGAATATGCCGGACGATCTCGGCATGTTGCGGTTGTTTTGCGGTGTACACGCATTGGGTTATGAGATGCCTATAACTTAGATACCGACATGGCGTCTTAGACTCGGACTGATGCCACTTCAACAGCATTGCATAGAGCTCGAATGCTTCCGTATGATCGTGGACGATGGTCAGATAATCGGCCGCACGCTTCAATGTCTCGACTTCGTCTTCAGATAGGGCGTTCACCGGCCGGTTACGGTATATCTTTCGTATTTCGGCAAACGATAGCTGCCTGTCCAATATCTTGGCCTGCACTGGATAGGTGGCGTCTCTGTCGCAGGCCGTTTCGGGGCCCTCTGGCCGACATATTGGCTGTCTAAATCGCAGTGCCTCATCAATTGGAAAAGGATATATAGTTGTTGCCTCCTCGTTCTCCATCGCTTTTTCGAGTGGTTCGATGTGAACGTTGTCGTCTAGTATAACTCGCGAGCCAACTGATGGCGAAGAGAGGACGGTCGATACAACACCCCCAGTCGCAGCACTAGCAGGAAAAGTACTAGTGGAGTCTCCTGCTAAATCATTAGTACTAGCCCGGCTGAGGGGGTATGAAGCAGTCTGACCGTTTTCTGATGCCGCGAAATTATCGTCAGAGGCGGACGCAGCCTTTCGCTTTTTTTCCAAGGGACAGCCGACCAGAGATTCGGAGCTGTCCAAATCAGCAATATTTCTTGTTCGCTTTCCTTCGATTACTGTCTCGCCGCTAAGATCCGCTTGTAGTGGCGGCGTGGGAACTGGCTGTTGAACCTCGTTAAGCGGCTGCCCAGTACCACGCGCCGAATTATACTTCGTCACTCCCCATTTTCCTAGACGGTAAATATACTGCTTCTCGCTGCCTTCCTGTTAGCTGTCCCGATCAAAGAAACCGACTTAACATTCTTAGGGCCGGAGAGGAATATGGTTACCTTGCTTCGAAGCCATATCTGTCTCTCATCGTCTTCACGAGGTCATGGACGGTCATAGTCAAATAGAGCCCGCATATTTCAGAACGGTACTCCTCCCATTTCCCCTCCGGAATCCGACTTGATCGTGCTGGAGGAAAATTCACAAAGCGTATCGAAGGGGTCATCGCGATATTGATCGAACAGGTCCCAAGGTGAGAAGGTTCAAAAACTAAAAAGACAAAATACAATTTCGGGAAGTTCATTCTGAAGAAAGGCATTTCTGGACGTAGGCATCATCGAGAAACACATCTAACCCTGCTGTGTGTGTTGGACCGCCTCGTTTTCAGCACTTTGGTTGGCCTAGCCTGGTTTTCCTGGGGCACTAGTCCTGAAATGGTAATCGGAAATTCCACCCCTGGTCCAGACCTCTGCACTGAGTGGCCCCATGCAGGCCAGCTGGATGAAGCAGCCACTAGCAACAGCCAAGAGGCCAGGCCATAGGCTTGGGCTTGGTTGGGCTTGGGCTTGATCCTGCGGTGTGTTGAGCAATGGTCCACACCTCGTCACGAACGCGAATTTGAATTTCCCTCTTTGGGAATTAGAAGTTGCTCTTATTGGAGGCCACGCCCACTTCCAACCAGAGGTCTCGTTGAGCTTAAAACGACCGTAGTTGCATGAGTGTTGTGCAGGATCCACGCTCTAAAAAGGGGGATTAGAATTTCAAGAATAGCATGGGGAGAGGGCCAGCTAACTATATTGATGGGCCCCAAGCATCAGTCCCTCCGTCGATGAACTATTTAAACTCGATCCTAAGATGTAGCAACTGACAGCATCGGGCCAATTCCTTTGATTCTATGCAATCTAGGGGCTCTCATTTTGTTCTTTCCTCCGCCTCGTGTCGTCCATACTTCTGGGGTTCTCTCGCCATTTTCATCGTTAATAGAATGTCATCTCACGGAGATATAACCCTTGCCTGCCTTGGCGCATGGTGTGGCCCGCTATTGAATTCGAACCAAGTAAGTCCTCCTGTCTATTTCTAGGTACTACTTATAGACTAACATATGTGGTTGCCTTGTAGATTCCTCTCGAAGTAGAAACCGGAGCAGAGTCTCTAGGTCTCGCGGACCGCCAACAACTGTCTGAGAAGAGGATACGTCCCGAGGGAGAAGCCACAGATGCCCTGTATGTGGAGATTTGGCTCCGGAAACAAGATACTGATGGTCCTTGGTCACCATTCTTAGTGAGGAACAGTGTCTGGTATTCGTACTCTGTCTACAATGTGGCCTGTTGGTGTTGAGGGATTGTTGAGATAAGGCGATCAAATGCTCTGAAATGAACCAGGAGTTTAGGACAAAGGACGTCGATTCGAAATTACAAACCTGTTTAGGCGCAATTTAAACATAGTAACTATGGCTAGTGACCAGCTAGTCGCCAGAACCTACTCTCCAGACAGACATCACCACGCTATCGATACAGCCTCTTCTTACTTAGTAGTGACCAGTTAGCACCAGAACCTACTGTCTTAAAGGCCATGTATCCGACCTCATCATCCGGTCGAACGTCTGCAATCTGCACCCTCATCTCTTTCAACAGCCTTGCCCTCTCTGTACCGTTCAACATTGATCCCCTCTCCGGCATCGGCGTATAAGTGTTGTCTTTCGTCATGGTACTGGCGTAACCTAGCACATCTGGTGCGATAACCACCTGCTCAAATATGATGCTTGCGATTGCGAGCCCTTCTAGAACCAGCGTGGTCATGACCAGGATGCTAACCCATGCCGCATTCGCCCTGTAAACCGTGCGTGTTCTCAGCTCCATACCTGAGGTCTCCACAACGCCGTTCGGCAAAAGTCCTGTGGTAGAATTCCGCTCAACGGTGTTAAGAAGACCAGTATTTGTGGCATTGAATGGCTCGAATGATGCCTGCCAAAGCGTGTTGAAAGCAGTTGTCAAACGCGTCGAGAATTTCACCATGTCTGTGTTATCCCAGACGCGTACATCCTGCCCAAGGTAGGGGAAATCATCACCCGCCACATAGTTATCGGTAGGTGACGCCCTGGAGAAATCGGTGGGGCCGGTAGCCAAAGGCCAAGTATCCAAGGCATTGTTGATATCAACCGTGGACCAATTCGGGGGCCAGTCTTTAATCGATGGGGGATGTGGGGAATAGATTCGACGTTGATGATAGGGGCCGCAGGTGATCGGATGACCTCCGCATCGCATATCGGTTTCCACCAGGATGGGTATCATCGAGCAGTTAAATATGGCGACGAGGGAATTGAAGACGGCATCTGTGGGGCCCTGTTCAAACTTTTGCTTGGAGATGTAAATCAGAAACATCGGCTCGGGATTCTCCTTTCGCCTCCACTCTCTTTCGCTGAAGTTTTTCGGTATGTCGAGCTGGGCCATAAATTTCTTTTCCTCGTATGGACTCTTGATATCGAACGCATTTGTTATCGATGCCGGATATTTTTCCTCGAGGTCCGAGACATTAAATCTATCGGCGGGCAGATACTTGTCAACATCGTCAAGATGGGCTGAAGGAGTGACCATCTTGCAATCAAGGTTGAAGTAAGCATTACTGGTGGAAAATTCGTAGACCAAGTCGTCCTCCATTGCTCGGAGTCCTTGGACAGAAACGCCTAGGAGCGATGCGTAGTCTTGATCTCCTCTCAAGAGGGCCTCCTGATCGACCAGTCGCTTCTCTTCGGTGTCGTTTCCGAGATCCCATTTCGGGATCCTTGGTCTCCCCCAAATGTCAACTAAACTCTGCCGTTGAGCAGGAGGCAACATGAGACTCGACGAGTAGAGACTGTTTATGACCGTACTCCTCTGGTCGACGAACTCCTCCGAAGCAGCGGACGAGCCAAGCAGCATAGTGTTCAGAAAAAAGATAGAATACTGATTGTCCATACTCGTTTTGGTTTCGGTGGAGAGAAGACGCACTGAACTTTGACCTCCAAGGGGCGACAGGGCCCAAGCTGCCATTGTAATGACTGCGATGAGAACGTGAGTGCGGAGAATTATTGCCCTCTCAAAGGTCCCAGCAAAGCTTTGGCTTCCTAGGAACTGCTCGAGCGCTGCTAGGTTGATGCCGTTACTTCGTTCGATTTTCCATCGTGCAATATTTTTGAAAAATCGGCCGGCGATGGCAGCAAATACAATGGGGTAGATAGAGGGGCCGAGGCGTGTGGCTTCGGTAACAGATTGGCCAAAGGATGATTGTGGTTTCCCATCCAGCTTCAAGGCGAGAATAGCAAGCACTAAATGAGATTCACCCCGATTAGAAACTGTAACTGCCGGATGGCATGCGGGAGCACAGAAGCTGTCTCATGGTTGAAATGACTTACCGATGAAGCACAAGGGCAAGAGTGCTAGGGCAATATCCCAGATCCATAATGATACCTTGAGAACAGTGGAGCCCTGGGAGGCGTGCGCCTTGAAATCTGTAATGGACTCCTGCCAGGCATGCTCACCACTCTTGTCCCGAGAACTAGAACGAGGGCGCTTGTGTTCTGACTCCGGTCTAAGTTCGGCTTCTGGAGTGGGCGGAATCACGGTCGCGTCACTGGGTGCCGTGGGAAGAGAGGCATACGACATTGTCCACTAAAACTATGCCACTAACACCAGGGAAAATGGCAAACCTAAAGAAGGTTGAAGCTCTCGCAAGGATACAAGGAGGACACAAACAGTCGTGAACCGAGAAACTTACAGGGCCTTGCGGGATCCTCTAATATATTCCAATGCCCGACTGTTACGATGCATAGCCACGCCCAGGGGCGGCCGCCGGCAACAGGATCGGAATCCTTCCGACCACATTAGCCCTACCCGCGTTGCAACGGTATTTACCTGTGTATAAAGGGCAGGCATCACTGAATTTTGTTCCTTTTTCTTTTCGCTTTTTGCCCCCTTGATCTGTCCTCGGACGTAACATCAAATATGCTGTCGAATGACTGGGGCGATGACAAGTCCTATTCGAGCGTCTTTAGCATTTAATACTACCAAGGAAGTAACCACATAATACGCCCGAGACAATCTCATCGTGCGAGTCGCATGAGTTCAGGTGACTTGCTGCCTCCATCTATCTACAGATTTTCTAGCGTCAGCTTACCTTTGAACATATTTTAGACCATAAGCAGAAAAGACTCGAGAAATATGCCTTGGGGAATAAGCCAAAATTGCCTCTACTACCATGCCAAAAAATCCACTGTTAGATATATCGACGCCTTCAAGTCTACCCATCGCTACCGGTCTCATGGACCACCAGTGCTGTCACTCATGACTGGCTGTCACAACTCGCTTCCTTCCCATGAAGGTAGCAGAGACAAGAAGGGTAGAAAATAGAAAATAACCTCGACCAAGACCAGCCCAAGACAGATCTAATACGAACAAGTGTTTAAATTCAAATCAAGACAACAGGGTAATTTTTGAAGATCACATTAAGCATGTCCCGCTTCGAAAAACCAATACATGTTATATATAGATATTGTAAGATCATTGAGTCACGGAAGAATAATCCTGAAGTAAGATTGTCTAATACCAATGAAATGTATTATCTTCCTAAGGTATCTCGACAACGCAACAACTTTCAACATATAGGATATTAGTAAGATAAGAACGACTTCCAAAACCAACCCGAGCTCCATCTCCAGGTTGCAAATGAATAGGGTATTAGAAAATACAAACGAGCGACAGGAATGTGTACCACAGCCTCCTCATTACAACTCCTACTTCCTTCCCCCCCCAAAAGATCACCGGGGTTTGTTTTGTATTTTTGTATCTCCGTGGGATTTCGAGAGCATTAGCCCGTCGTAGATGAGGCTCCCGGAGATAATCTAGTTGGCGTTTATTTTAGACCTCCGCGCCGTTCGTGCCGTTGGTCGGAGCCGGAGCCGCGGCCTTCTCATCGTAGGGGCCCTCGAAGCCACGGCCGCTTCGGGTAAAGTGGAGTCCCATCTTGGCGTAGTCCCACTGGTACGATAGACCAATCGTGGCAAAGGCTAAAACGGGGATTAGAAGGACTGTTAAGTATCCCTTGTCAGTCTATGAAAGAAATATGCCGTGACGCGGAAGAAGATGTATTATAAGACTTACTATCAAGGATACCGTAGAAGATGAAAGACTGCGTGATGCCAATTACGTTACCACCGTCGCTGATGCCGAAAGCGATGGGGTAGAGGAGCCAGATGAGGTTGACCCAACCGGCGAGAAGCATGTAGTGGCCCGAAACGCCAAGACGAGCGGCGCTGGTGCGGCCAATTGTGAAGCTACCGAGGACGAGGATGAGCCAAGCTACAGTTCCGATCGTATAGTAACCCCACTTGTAGTTGGTAGGAGTGGCAGCCGATCCCAAGTAGGCGATAACCCTAGATACCGTCCGCTGTTAGCAAGCATTCGTTGACGTAGATCACACTTCATGTTTGACCACCTACCAGACCCAGCTGAAGAGGACGCCGTAAGTGATGGAAGCCCAGGTCACACCGCTAACGAGACCAAGGGACAGGACACAGGCGGGGAATGAGACAACCCAGTACACGAATTTAGCCCAGAACATTTGACGATCTCCGTTGTCAATGTTATTCGCCTGAGGGATAACGAGCCATGCCTTGTCCGCTGCCATGGTGTAGTAAGCAATTGCACCGACGAGGATGGTGGTCGAGAAGATGTAGTGGAAGACACGCTCTCCATATCGGGGACGCAGGGTGAGGGCCAGGAGGATGAGCTGTGGGCAGGTACGAGGCAAGTTAGAACGATCTCTTGAAGCAAGACTCAATAATTTGAAAGATTCTCCCCATCAACTTACGAAGGAGAAGAGGAAGATGGCTGTGACAGCCCACAGCCAACTCGATCCGTTCACCGACAGGGCCTGAGCATCCTCCGGGGGAGGCTGACTGTCGAACACCTTATTGGCACGGGCCACAAGGTAACTCATCGTCGATGGTATTAAAATGATATCAATTCGAAGGATGGGTGAGCGTAAGCTGTAAGTAACCTAAGCTAATAAGCTAAGGAAGATTGGATTAGGTAGTAATGAAAAGCGGAGAACGAAACCAGTACGTTTGGGAGGATAGGACTTCAATATCGAAGCGAAAGGGAAGTGTCTAACATCTTTATATGATGGCGGTTCAACGCGATGCCCGATGTATCATGAAGATGTCACGGATCTAGAATCGAACAAGACTGCCCTGAAGCACCAAATGGGTCAGTATGTTAGCGAATCAGATCGATTCATCACACTGCAAATTCTGCATTCTGAAATGGTGGGACTCTTCCCGAGTTCCACGAAAACAGCAATAATCTCATGATCCATCATGGGACGATGTAAAAGCTGCAAGAGCTGCACCTTGACGATCTCGACGGATCCATCGGATGACGACATTGGTTATCCTGAGAGGAAAGGCGCCCTTTACACCCGGCCGAGTAAGGCTACCAGGAATCCACACAAGGACTGCAGACCTATGTTGCGCTAGGTGAGGAGAGGGATGGATATGCGGGATAGCTAGTGTATGCGCTGCTTGCTTCCCTTCCCGACAGCAGCCGTTTAAGTCGTGGGCCCGCTTTTCGGAGATTGGGAGAGCAAAATGCCGTAGAGTAGGACCGCATGTCGGGGCCTTCCGTGTCTGCGATTGGGGTCTGGGCCGTCTGGGCCAGCGTAATAGCATCATTGATCCATGATCTTCCACGTTGTGGCTGTTAGCTGTCACCAAAGAATTGTTCTTCGCCTTCTCAGAACCCCACTTTTTTCTCGTTTCTTCTCTCTCTCTCTTTTTCTTTCTTTGTTGCCACAAAATATCATCGATTTCAACCACGATACAGTAAAAATGCGAAATCCTGCACCGACCAGCTCACCGTCCCGGATCTTCCGGGCGCCAAAAAACTCGAATTACTCCATCTGTTGTAGTGTATTTTTTTCCAGACCTTGGCGCGGGGATGGACATATCGTGTCACGCCATGCACGCCGGTACATGACCGTACAATCGGCTGTTGATCTCCACAAACTAGAATCGTATCACCCAAAAGTGCTCAGACACAAACGGTTGGGTGAGCCGGGGTTTCTCGGCGTTCAAGTTTAAAAAAAAAAAAAAAATTATTAAAACATGTTGATCTTTCTAGCGTAGCTTCTGTTATAATGACTCGCATTTTGCCTTCAAGCCATGATCAACGCTCGGCTTTCCTGTTGGAGAGATGGATTTCCCTTCCTGGACGGATTTTTCTGCTCTCTTTTCCTTTTTTTGCCTTTTTATACAAGTACACAGTTCTTCCCTACCGGGATATTATCTCCCCAGAGCGTACACTAGCTTATCGGCCGGCCTCGGCCAAGGGTATATGGCAGGCCATTCTTGGTCGGGTATGATTTCCCCTGGTGCGATTACCGCACGTGGAAAAGGACAGCCCACTTACAGGACGTCATTCCAATTGTCTTTCTCTCGAGGACCTGGAAGACCTGATCCAACTCCTGGCTTTGGAGTCTGGAAGCAGTCGGGAAGGCTCGGGCTTGCGCGTGATATACAGATCATGCTATACGCGACAATGAGGTTCACGTTCCCAGTCAACTGGCCGAGATTAGATTTGGCACTCGCCATCCAAGACGTTGAATTCAATCGCATTCGCCAATGGTAACCTGTTCCTAGACCCCTGCGCATCTGGAAAGAAAAGAATGGTCGCAAACACAAGGTATATTCTCGGGTATTTATCGGCAATACAAATTCTTCTCATTTTCTCATTGGCTCGATTGACAATGTCAGACTTCATGAAAGGTACATTATTTGTAATAGTAAAATTCTTGACAGCCCATGTACCTGAACTAGGAGATGAGATGATCAGGCACGCGTCGCGCGACAGGACATCACAGGGCAGAACTTTTCTCCAAGACGACCCTCTCCATCGTGCCTCGTTTGCTAAAACCCAGCCTGTTATGCCCCCCCAAGCGACGGGCCCAGGAACGGGCACCCGCCACCTTACCGATAGGGAAAGATACCGCGTCCGGGTTCTTTTCTTCGATGGCCACAAGACTCGGGCCGAGATCGCCGCCATCACCGGATACACGCCTCGACAGATCACCAATGCCATCCGACATGAAACCGTGGCTCCCCGAACGGGCCGCCCGCCTACCCTGACGCCCGCGCAGCAAGAGCGGCTCGACTCCTTCGTGTCTGCTTCCGTGGAAAACAGCCGCATGACATACCTGAAGATCTCCCAGACGCTCTTCGACGGCCAAGTTGGTGAGTCCGCGATTCGCAATACGCTCCACCGTCTGGGGTACCGGCGAAATGGCACGTTTAATTCCGGCGCGAGGCTCGTGCGGAGCCACCCGCGCCAAACGAACGCGTCTACTCCTTCAAGCTCCGGGGGTGGGGAAATACCACCCCCAACAAATATCAATGCGCCTCCGACGAGCACGAACCCACCTGCGACAGCATCCTCGACGAACACAAGCATAATCTCTGCGGAAGCAACGACACCGACTCCTACTCCCCCAGCGAGCATGCCCTCAACCGGCAATGCTAGTCCAGTGATGACAATGACGCCTACAACGGACGCAAATGTACAGTCAACGAACATACCACCGGCTCCTCTGAGCACAACCCCGATGAGCACATCTAGTATGTGTCCGAACGAGGACGCGGCGACTCCATCCATTACCGAAGCGAGGAAAAGTCGAGTTGAAAACGACAACGTTAACAATGCACCACAATAACCGTTCGATTGCGACATGTGCTTCGCCTAGCTTCCCTCACCGGGGCACCTTACTGCATATGTTTCCGGTTCCACTGAGCTATTATAGACGGATGATTTGAACATATATGTGGCCTGTTGTTAAACAAAAGGCAATAATTTGTAATTCGGGAATATCTCTGCCCTCAACACAGATCGAGGGGCATGGGGAAGAAGATCGGCCAGACACCCACCCAACATCTGGTCTCTAGTGGCCCTTTCCCGTACATGTCGCGAAGATAGGCATACGGCAGGTCCGTCATAGCCCACATCTGTGCCAGCCATGTAACAGACTTGGCTTTTCCAGGGAGCTGTCGACGCTAGAACAGGATTCCGCACTTAGTGTAATTTTATAATAGTGGATAGCCTGCAGGTTCTTTTAGTGTTAGGTTACGGTCCCGGCGATCGAGAGCAGAACTAATTTAAGGAAATTTTAGCCTGATATATCCACTCTCTTAAGCTTGAAGAGGAGAATCTCACAGTCGCGAACTCTAGCTACCATGTGTGCTGACTTTGCTTTCATATTGATCTTACTGTTGATAACCAGGTCAGTGGATCTAGTTGTTACCTTCCCATGTTCACAAAGGTAGTACTGAGTAATAATCTAGAATACAAGGAAGCTCGACGAATGTTGAAAGGAAATTCCGTGGTGCGGGCATTGGCACCCCAGACTGAGAGACAGATACGGACCGACAGTGGGTTGTGGAGACAGGCATGGCGTGACTTTCGAGAGGCGATACATGTGAGGGCAATTTCACTAGGGGTCCAAGATCGCAAGATCGTATTATCGGACGAAAACCTAGACGCATTTGCCGGCTCCCATTACATAAAATAATGAACCAATTCCGAATGAATGAAGCTGCTCTTGACATAAGATGCCGAGGTTGTGACACGACTCGGTTGGGTGTTTTGGAGCCTATCTCCCTTATTAGAGGGTTTAATTAAACTACGAAACTGATCACTCCCCTCAACCAAACACGGTTCCACTTCAATACTGGGCGATTGAAGGCTCTATAAGTCATTGGCAACGGAATTCTCGCCTCCTTTATCTCCAGAAACTCACTTCCGAAGACTATCCCCAATAAAAACGACATCCTCGTTGAAGTCCGTGTTGTAATTGTAGCAGCGGATGAAGTGAGCAAGTGGATCGGTAAGTTTGATCTAGTAGAACTGGCCGAGGAACTGAAGGTATACATACCTTGCTAGTAAGTGGATATGCTGCTGCTTGCACCGAGCCTTGACCATAGCCAAGCTGCTTTACGAGTAAGGCTGGTTCTTGGGCTGGTTCTTGGGATGATCTGGGGCCCTCGGCCTAGAGCGGAGCGGAAAGAGGTAGGGAGGTGAAGGATGTTATCAAGTTCGTTACTAGTCAATGGATGACCAGAGCGAGTGCCAGTTGTTCCCGTTCAGACACTACTCCTTCACCGCAGTATTAAAATCCAAAGTCACAAATCCAACTTGTAGAAGTAGAGGCTCGTGTAGACCGCACCTTCCCAATTTTGAGAGTGACGGTTTGCACGTGAGCATGTGTTATATATCAAAATCTTGGTCCGAGTCTTCAACGGATCATGGAAGCCCAAGTGGTCGAGCGGTGACGCACTGCTTTACAGCCGCTTCCGCAAGGCGCCGGCGTGGAACCCGGTCTGGTCAAACCATGAGGCCTGGAGGAAATTGGGAAAGGGAAATTGGGGAGGGAGAAGTGGGAATTGTTTTTTTTCTTTTTTCTTTCTTTTTTTATCTTTCTTTTTTTTTCTTTCTTTTTTACTAGATATTCTTTTACCATCTTTTCCACTAGGAATTGTCTTGTTACGGCTCTGTTGAAGTTGTGATGTCGCGAGGCTTGAGTGTAGAGTTGAGGTGAGAGGGAAATACTTAGCGAGGTTATTAGTTCGAAACGGGTCGCGACCTTTGTGTGTTTCTTTTTTTCTCCCTCTCACCCCCCCCCCTCGGCTGTCCCTCGCATCTTTGCGGAAAGGTGCTGCT